>PVLC010020814.1:0-28779 GCA_004027655.1 Graphiurus murinus | reverse complement strand
ACTTACAAGATCACATCAAAGTCAATCACTAAACTGACCAGGAGATAGGGGGAGGGTGGGTGGGAATTGGGGAAGGGTTAATGAGAAATATGTGCATGGATGTCTTTACCTGTACTAGCTTGTACCCAACAAAAATGTGTAATTAACCCTGTTGTACCCAAGAAATGTATAAAAATCCATGCTAAAAAAAAAAAAAAGTTGTTGTTATTTTGGTAGTGGGGATTGAACCTAGGGGCATTCTACCTCCAAGTTACACCCCCAGCCTTTTTTAATTTTTATTTTGAAATAAACTCTGGCTACATTGCTGAGGCTAACTTTGAAGCTGAAATTCTCCTGTCTGAACCTCCTAAGTACTGGGACTATAGGTGTGTGCCACTATATGCAGCCAGCGGAAAGTTAGTTCTTACAAAGTAAACGGAAGCCTTTTTATATGCCAACCACAAATTAACTGAAAAAGAAATCCAGAAAGCAATTCCACTCACAATAGCACCCCGAAAAATAAAATACTTAGGGATAAACCTAACCAAGGAGATTAAAGACCTCTATAAGGAAAATTATAGAAAGCTGAAGAAAGAAATCAATGAAGACCTTAGGAGATGGAAGGACCTCCCATGCTCTTGGATAGGCAGAATAAATATCATCAAAATGGCCATCCTCCCAAAACTATCTACAAATTCAATGCAATACCCATGAAATTGCCAAGGACACTCCTCACAGACATAGAAAAAAATCAGTCCTTAAATTCATCTGGAAAAAGAAAAAGCCCAGGATAGCCAAAGTAGTTCTTAGCAATAAAAATCATGCAGGAGACATCACAATACCTGACTTTAAACTCTACTACAAAGCCACAGTAATAAAAACAGCATGGTATTGGCACAAAAATAGATACATAGACCAATGGAGCAGAATAGAAGACTCAGAAACAGACCTACAGACTTTCAGTCAACTGATTTTTGACAAAGGAGCCAAAAATATACACTGGAAAAAGGATAGCCTCTTTAACAAATGGTGTTGGCAAAACTGGTTAACCATATGCAGGAAACTGGAAATAAACCCCACTTTCTCACCCAGCACAAGAGTCAATTCAAGGTGGATCAAGGACCTGGAAGTCAGACCGGAGACCTTGCAGCTACTTCAACACATAGGCACAGGTAAAAACTTTCTCAACAAGACCCCAAAAGCACAAGCAGCTCAAAGGAAGATCAATACATGGGATTGCATTAAACTGAAGAGCTTCTGCACAGCAAAGGAAACTATCAAGAACCTCAATAGAGAGCCTGCAGAGTGGGAGAATATTTTTGCCAGTTACACTTCAGATAGAGGTCTAAAATCTAGGATATACAAAGAACTCAAGAAAATCGCAACTAAGAAAACAAATAACCCAATCAAAAAAATGGGCAAAGGATCTAAATAGACACTTCACAAAAGAAGAAATACAAATGGCCAATAAATGTATGAGGAAATGTTCCACATCATTGGCAATCAGGGAGATGCAAATCAAAACTACCTTGAGATTTCACCTAACTCCAGTCAGAATGGCAATAATAAAAAACATGAACAACAACAACTGCTGGTGAGGGTGTAGAGAAGTGGGAACCCTAATACATTGTTGGTGGGATTGAAAACTTGTGCAACCACTGTGGAAAACAGTATGGAGGATCCTCAGACGAATGGGAGTGAACCTACCATATGACCCAGCAATACCACTACTGGGTATATACCCAAAAGAATGGAAACCAAACTATCAGACCAATGCATGTGTATCTATGTTTATAGCAGCTCAATTCACAATAGTCAAACTATGGAAGCAGCCAAGATGTCCAACCACAGATGAATGGATTACAAAACTATGGGATATGTACACAATGGAAATTTACTCAGACATAAAGAAGAACAAAATCATGTTCTTTGCAGGGAAATGGATGCAACTGGAAAACATTATGTTAAGTGAGATTAGCCAGTCACAAAGAGTAAAGAAGCATTTATTCTCCCTAATATGCGAATGCTAGGGAGAAGATGAGTCATAAGAGGGTCTCCAGATGAAAAGGAGAGATCCTCGATAAGCAAAGAAGTTGATTTAATTGTAGTGGATGCATGGGGCAGAGGGACACCCTAAGACACATGATGTACTTACACAATCATATCAAGGTCACTCACTGAAGTGAACCTCAGAGGGAGGGAGGGGGAAGGAATGGGGTGGGAACTGGGGAAGGGGTCAAATGAGAATTGTGTGCAAATATGTTGTTAACAATTTGTACGTAACAAAGATGTATGCTATATTGCACAAATTACTACAATAAAAATAAATAAATAAAAAGAACCATTACATGGCCACTTCTGGAAGGTGTGAAGGAAGCAACCTTCTAACTATAAATAAAGAGAAAAAAATCCAGCAAAAAAAAAAAAAAAAAAGAAAAGAAAATGACATCTAGAAACTTCAGTGTAAAAGAGCAGAAAATAAAAATAAACAATAAATTTTAAAATCAACACGGGGGCGGGGGTGTAGCTCAGAGGTAGAATGTCCCTGAGTTCAATCCCCGGTACCTAAAAAAATAAAAAATAAATGGATTAATTTATTAAGATCACTATACATGTTTTCTTCACCTTGAATTTTCTATGATATATAATTACAATGCACTAATAAAACTTGAATAAAACAAAAAAGTATGCCAAAAATATATTATTACATAAATACCTGCTCAATGAAGCACACTACTACATATTACTTGTTTTTTCATGCCTGTAACTTAGAGTTAGATAAAATTCCTTAGAATGATATACATGTGTAACCTCTTAGATATAATATTGTAGGTTGCATTTTTTCCTGAACCGAACAATAACAAAAAAGAAATGTGAAAGTTGTAAATAGTTACCAAAGAAATCAAGTGCCTACAAGATCCAAACTTTTAAAATAATTTATACATTTACAAAAATTTAATGAAATACTACTAATGATTTTGTTGATAATCATGTTTCTTATCCCAAAACTTATTATGAATTTGCTATTTAAAGCAAGTATATGATAGTTATCAATTTGTAGGGCCAGAGAAAGCACCAACAGCAAAACCAAAACCATAGTATTTATTATAGCTACAGTGTTAATTTCTTTTTTTTTTTTTTTTTGCAGTACTAGGGATTGAACCCAGGGGCATTCTACCTCCAAGATACACCCCCAGTCCTATTTTTATTCTTTATTTTGAAATAGGGTCTCACAAAGTTGTAGAGGGTCTCATTAAGTAGCTGAGGCTGACTTGAGAACCCAGGTCCTCCTTTCTCAGCCTCCCAAGTACTGGGATTACAAATGTGTGCCACCATGCCCAGCTTACAGTGTTAATTTCTTATATGTTTATTATTGAGAGATTCTTACTTCTAATATACTTGAGTCCCTTTATCTTTTAGGAATGCCATTATTATGAAAATCAAATAATGCTTTGGCAAATATCATAAAATCATAATTTATTTCTTAACAGAAATTTAATTTAGATGTCACATTATATGTCCAGTAAATATTTTCCCAGGCTTTATAATATTTACCTAATATTTCTATTAATATGGGCACCTAATAAAAATGAATACATAAAAATTATTATTCAAAATAAAATATACATAATATTCTATTTTAAAAAAGTACAGTATATAATATCAATAAGAAAAGGTATTTATATTTTTGTATATAAGCAACAATTAGAAAAAGAAACTAAAAATATATTATGTTATTATTAGTATCAAAATCACAAATACTAGGCCAAGAAAATTCTTTCCTACCTTTTAGTAAGAAAGTGTATTGTTTTACTTTTATACTTAGATATACAATCTACCTGGTATTGATATTTCAAGGTACATAATCAATTTAACATGATTTATAAAACAGGTATATTTTACTCAATGCTCTTCAATTTTGTCTTTTTTTAAACGTGTGCAAAACCCTGTACAAAAACTATGAAACATTGTCTACAATATTAAAGTTGATATAAACAAATCAAGGGATGGTATGGTTTGGATGAATATCTACCAGTGATAACCAGAGAGGTGGTACTGGGAAGTTCTGTGGACCTTCAAGTGGTGGGGACTTATGAGAGACAATTAGGTCATTGGGAATCTTTCATCAAAAGGAATGATGAGTCTTTGAGTTCTCTCTCTCTCTCCCTCCCCCCCCCCTCTCTCTCTCATTCTCATTCTTGGCTCATAAGATGATCTGTTTGTTCTACCTTGTACTCCCCACATTACCATCTGGCACCCCCACCAGAGGCCCAAAGCAATGAGTCTGCCTGATCTTGGTCTGGAACCTTCAGAAACATGAGCCAAAATATTTTTTTTTCCTGAGATAGTTATTTCAGGCATTTTGATAAAGCAAAAGAAAGTTGACAAATAAAAGAGATATACTTCATTCATGGAATGAAGGACTAAATATTTTAAAATGCAACTATTACCAAATTACTTATAACACAGGATGAGTCCAATCAAAATCCCAGCAGGAGCTGGCATGTGCCTGTAATCCCAGTACTTCGAGGATGAGATAGAAGGATTGCAGGTTTGAGGCCATTCTCGCAATTTAGTGAGATCTTGTTTCAAAATAATAAAAAGGGCTGGAAGTATAGCTCAGAGATAGAATGCTCCTGGGTTCAATCCCCAGTACCCAATAAATAAATAAATACTAATAAAAACAAAGTTCCAGGCAGGCAATTTTTGGAAAATTGCAAGCTGATTTTGAAGTATTTGAGGAACTTGAAATAATTAAAAGTAGCCAGGAAAATAAGAAAACAGCCAGGGAATGTACTCCCAGGCATCGAGACTTTTAAATCAATAACAATTAAGATGAGATATCGACCCAGTGAGATTCAAATAAAGCATGCAAAATAGAAGAACTAAGAACAGACCCACATGATGCCCCAGGTTTCAATCCCCAGCAGTGCAAGTGCGTGTGTGTGTGTGTGTGTGTGTGTGTGTGTGTATGTGAGCATGCATACACACACACACACACACACACACACACACACATATACACTGGACTACAATAAAATGAGCGATACATGTTAACAAAAAAATACATATATATATATATATATATATACATATATATATATATATATATCATTAACAGAGTGAAAACACAAACACAAAATAAGATGTTTCTAATATCTACAACCACCAAAGAACTTAACATCTGGACTACATGTTTTTAAAAACTGTAAAAAATCAACAAGGTAAAGATTGTGAATAAAATAAGCATTAAATGAGCAAAACGCTTCTCAAATTGCCAATAAGAATGTAAATTTTGATTGACTCACAAATATCAAGGAAATGCACCTTAACTAAACAATATACTCACCCAAAGTAAGAAGATGAGCAATACCAAGTGTTGGCTAGGATGTAGAGCAGCAGAAATTATCATACCTCATGATGTAAATGGAAATTGTAACCACTTTGGGAAGGTGTTCGGCAGTAGCTACCAAAGCTCAACAAACATAGAAATTACACAGCCCAGTATGCCATGGATGGAATTCTGTACCTCATACATCAAAAGACACATACAAGAAAGTTTCCCACAGCCCTGTTGAAGCACCTATTCTCAACCCTACATGTTCATTACACCTCTATCTGTAATAGCTCAAACAGACAAAGAAATACAAATGCTTATCAATCCAAATGTGTGTGAATGTTGGTGTTTTCATAGACTAGAATACCACCATTAAGCAATTTTAAAAGTAATGAACTACGGTGAGATTCATCAACAAAAATGAAATTAATCTCCCAAACATAATACTGAGTAGAAGAAGTCAATCAAAGATAATGCAGGCTATAGATCTATTTATATATGATTCACAGTCAACATTGAGTTATGGTGTGGAAAGTAGAAAGAAGTTATTGTCTGTCTGAGGAAGAAGTTTCTGAAAGGAGGCACAAGGGAACCTTAGGAAGGCTTTTTCCACAGATGTGTGGATACTTTTCTACACATATATCTTAAGTTAATGATTGTATTTAAAACATTTTTTAAACATACAGAATTAATTCATGATATAAAATATCAGAAAAGTGATTACCTTTGGGGGCCTGGACAGTAACTGAGAGCAAGTCTCCAAAAAGCCTTCAAGGATGCTGGTAATGTTCTGTTTTAGGGCCTCAATCATGCTTACATTAATGCCTTCCATATGTTTGTGATATTTTTCAACATATATTTAGATTAAAGTATTTATTAATAATTGATTAATACACATATAAATTGAATATGCATTATTTTAAAATTTATTTCATATTTCTAAGTATTTAAAAGCAATAATGCCATCTTGGTACCATATTTTGCACTGAGAGAGAAGAATATGTCAATTATGTCATCAATATTAAAAAAAGTTCTTAGATTAGCTTTAAGGTTGGGTACCAATAAAGTGAGATCCTTTACAATGTATGCTCCTTTATATGATTTTTTTTGGGGGGTGAGATATGATGTGATCTAACAATCCCTGGAAGGTAAAGTAAGAGTTGTATTTGGACCCAAGAAACTGAACTACTTAAATTTCAATCGCTGAAAATAAGTTTTACAGTCTGCAACTTTAGAAGCAGGAACAGAATGTTAATTTTAAAAACAATATGCATGTAACAGGATGAGGTAATTAGCAGCTTGAGCCTAAACTGTAGTTACTACTAGAATTTAAGTATAATTGGTCTGCAAATGAGACAATCAGAGTCAGTGGAGTCTTAGAAATAACAATTTAACTAAGGCTATTGCACAAATGTCACGGATAATTCTGGTTGGCACTTTCTTTTGACCCAGTGTCCCCCACTCTTTAGATGACTAGCTAAGAAATTGAATAGAAGCAAAAACTGAATAAATGCTCTTACACAAAGAAAGAATTACAGACATAACAGTGCTGTCTTCTTTCTGGAGCAGCATGACTCTATGATGTGGATGGGAAAACATTTCTACTGCTTTGATACAGGTGCTGCATTCTACAACCTTGTAGGATGAGGACAGAAGGAAACTACATCCTCACAAACACAGCTGATGGCCTGCATTAGCAGGACCCATAGCACAGCTGATGCTGACACCATTATAATTCAGCATCTCTTTGGAACTTGGACAGTGGCTAATACAAAACAATAGCAGTCACTTTCAGTGGCTCAACAATGTGCTCTTGGGCCATGAGTAAAGCCCTGTGCATTTTGGCAGACCATAAAATGCACTATTTTTTGTAGAGGCTGAGTGAATCTGAGTACATGACCCGTTGTGGGTCAATTTGAAAAAGAAAATGATTGAAAGAAGCTAGGTGTGGCAGTGCATGCATACTTGTAACCTTGGAGACTGAGACAGGAAGAGCGCAGGTTCAAGGCCAGCCTTAGCAATTTAGCAAGATCCTCAGTTACTTAGTAAGACTGTTTCAAAATAATAAAATAGGACTGGGTATTTAGCTCAGTGGGGGAATGCTCCTTGGTTCCATCCCAATACCCCCCCCCCACACACACACACACACGCTGAAAGTCTTTGTAGCCAGGCACATGCCTGTAATCCCAGTACTTGGGAAGCTAAGGCAAGAGGATAGAAGGTTCAAGGTCAGCCTCAGCAATTTAACAAGACTTTTATCAACTTATCAAGACCCTGCTTCAAAAATTATAAAAAGGGCTAGAGGTGTAACTCAGAGGTAGAAGTTCCTAGGTTCAATACTCAATAACAAAAAGAGAGAAGGGAGAGAAGGAGGCAGGGAGGGAGGGAGGAGAAGGAAACTCTTTATGTATATAAATCTAGAGTCTCTCAGAAAAGAGTAGGGGAATCCAGACACTCCCACTAGTTAGGAACCTTTGAAGGTAGTAAAGCATAGAAAGAGATCCATATCATTTATATCGATTTAACTTTAGTAGATCCCAAGTCTGATATAAGAAAGCACACGATATTACTTAATGAAAATGAGCAACCTAATTTTATAGATATTTTCTTCTCATCTGCATTTTGCCTATTTTCTAATTATCTTCATAAAAGTTGTGATTCTTCACCTTTTTTTACAGATTACACCTGATAAAGCAGAATTCCTCATTTGCATCTATTTGCTTCTTTCCTTAACAAATTCTTGCCAACTTCCTAAAGCCTGAGAGCACAAAGCAATATAGAATGTCACCATCAAAGCATGTCACAGCAAAGGAAGGGACTTTGCAAAACCCCTTCTCTGATCAATTGCCCAGGTTCAGTTAGTCAGGATCTGTCACAAGGTAGCATTTGGGAGCAACCTTTTTTTCTCCAGAATTTGAAATCACACAAAATCTACTTAATGACCTGTCTCTTTTTGCCTTCATTCTTTGGTCACTTGAAGATATTAATGCCTAAACTCTAAATATCCAAAAAATATCTAAAAAGAATTCTGGGTAAAGATTACATCTGGTTAAGACCAGAACTAGAATGCCGACATTAGCCCTCGCCTCCTAGAACCTAAATAAAATGACTTAAGATGTAAACAAATAGAGCAAATCTATATCAGCATCAGACACAGCAGACATGTATGATGATACGCTATGAATCAGTAGAATTTCCGACAGAAATAATGTAGTTAGGGGCTAGAGTGAAAGATTTAACCAAGAGCCAACTCCTAACTTCCCCAACAAAGCAAAGGAGCATGGTACAAGGGAGCAACTTCCTGAAACAGGGGAGGGGAAGAGGATGTAGAGGAGGGAGCCTGATAGTTTGGTGGAAGGGAATGTCCTTCAAGTTTCCTTCACATGATGGACCAAAACCAGAGGAAAAGAATGACCTGGGAGGGCAGTTGTGACCCTGCAATCACAGCCCCTGTGGCAGCTTACCTGCCTCCTCATGCAACAGGACCTTGTATGCCAGCAAGTGTTGACTTTTTTTGCACGTATTGATTTAGTTATTTATGTTTATTTATACATGTGTATATACACCTGTGATAGGGTGCTGGCGTTCCCCAATAAAAAATAAATTCGGGTTCTTGATATTGCGATGAAAAGAATTTCAACACATATCAGTCACAACATCTGGCAGGTTTATTTTAAGGAAAAACTGGGACGGAAAAACTGGGATGCAGGAAAAAAGGAAAGGGAGACAGGGGTCCCCAACCACCAAGTCCTAGGGCATGTTCCCGAGCAAGAGCACGAGCAAGAGAGAGAACACGTGGAAGTCCAGGTGAATATAAGAGAGGGCGGGGTCCTCATTTCCAGCCCCTCTCTCTCAGGTTCCAAGTAATCTATAGGTGGGCTCCAGGTGAGGGAAGGTCACAGAAAAGCTGGCTCCTCCTCTTTCCAGGTGTGTGCTGCTTAGGTGGGCTGGGCTCTTCCGAAGTTTGGCGGTGAAAGAAACAAAGAGAAACTTCCAAGGGGGGTGGAGTAGCTTTACTCTCCAGATTTTTAAAAAGGCTAAAAATTATATTTTTATGAAACCTCCCGATACCTCCTTCTACCTAACATTTCACTTCCTAAGCTACCTCATCACACCCACATAAAACCTTGGAGTAGGAAAGGCTCTTTTAACAACTTTATCGAGGTATCGATATATAAATAACTGCACATATTTAATATGCGCAATTAGATGAGTTTGAACACATGCACACATCCATGATGCTGACACCCCAAATCCGGGCAGGAGTATCCGGAACCTCCCAGTCTTTCCAGGTGTCTCTTGTTTGTTTTTGTCCTTTCCATTTTTGTTCTTTTACCTCTTGGTACAAGGTTCTCAGGTCTGCTTGAAGAGAAGGCAATAATGTTTTCTGGTGTGGTGACAGATACTCGGATCACCCATATTTCTCGTTTTCTCTCTGCTTCCTTCATGGTATCGACTTGCAAGACTGGTTGTATAAACTTATCTTAATATATGCCCATAAGAAGACTGACATCAGAATATAGCAATGTTACTCATAATGGTCTCAAACAAGGAACAACCTAAAATGCCCACAAAAGAGTATGGAGATATAAATGGCATTCTATTCAGTAAAATCATGCTCATTGGTACAAAAAATGTGAAAAATGATAAATGCAGTAACATCTACAAAAATGAAAGCCTTTATCTTGCAAAAAGGTGTGCATCAAAGAATACATTGTTGAGAATATCTTTTTTTTTTTTTTTTTTTTTTTTTTTTTAAGAGGTTCAACAGTAAGCAAAACAAACCTATGGTGAAGGAGATCAAGAATGATGTCTGGCCGGGTGTAGTGGCGCACGCTTGTAATCCCAGCATTCGGGAGGTTGAGACTGGAGGATCCAGGTTCGCAGCCAGCTTCAGCTACCTAGTGAGGCCCTCTGCAACTTAGTGAGACTTGGTTTCAAAATAAAGAATAAAAAATAGGGCTGGGGGTATAGCTTGGAGGTAGAATGCCCCTGAGTTCAATCCCCAGTACTGAAAAAAAAAAAAAAAAAGAATGATGTCTGTCTATGGGACTTGCCTCACTGGAGGCATGAAGGAATTCTTGGGTGATAGCAATAGTGTATGTTACCTTGCATGTATTGGTCAAAAATCATTGAATTTAATTCATAATATCTATGCATGTCACAATATGCAAAATTTACCTCAATTAAAGTGAGTGCCATCAGTAAGATGATGGAAGGAACTTCCAGTCCTCATCCTCTATGAGAAACATCACTTTGAACTATCCCAGCCACAAAATATGTTTACAAGAGCAAAGAAATACAAGAGAAAGGTTATAGCATCTGGGCATATCACAGAAATAAGAAAGATACCTTGAAGAGGGTAGGAAGGACAGTTTCACTACACCTATGTCACTCTTTCCTCAAGCCTAGATAGTCCAGCAAGGGGAGAAGTATCCTCATTTGGAAAAAAGAGAAAGAAGTGAGTATTTGGCTTTGCCATGGACAACAGCCCAGACCTGCTGCAGGAGACCCTAGCACTAGGCAATTCCTCAAGCTTGAGGCCTGCACAGTACCCAGCAGACTCACAGTCCCAACCTTTAAGCCAGCTGCCATAGCGCCCAGTGCCAGGCTGGTCCCCAAGAACCAAGGCTCCAGGACCACCCTCATGGACTCAGGATCCAGGCTTACCCCAGAGCCAGATAGGAATCATACTCCAAGCCAGTCTCTGTGGCCCTTGGATACAGGCGACCCAGGGTCCAGGCCAACTCAGCAAAGCCAGGGTCCAGACATCCCCACCTCAGTAAACCCCAGTCCCAGGCTAGCCCCTGTGAATCCAGGATCCAAACCCATCACCCCAGACAAAGGTATGGGCCAAAAATGCAATAATAAAAGCAGATTTAAGTATCCCACTTTCATGGAAAGATGCTTTATTTAAAAAAAAACAAACTTGTGATGAAGGAGATCAGAATGATGACTGTCTATGGGATTTACCTCAGTGGAGGTTCCTCAAAAAATTAAAAATAGGATTACTAGATGATCTGAGAATCCTTCTGGGGATGTATCCACAGGGAACGGAATCAGTAAATCAAAGCATTCTGCATTTCCTGTTCACTGTAGCATGATTCACAACAGCCTAAATGTCCATCCATGGATGAAGGGATAAATAAAGTGTGGTCAATAGATACACTGGAATACTGTTCATCCTTTAAAAAGAAGAGAATTCTGTTATTCACCATAACATCAGTGAATCTGGGAAATTTTATGCTAGGTGAGGTAAACCAGACACAAACAAACACTGCATAATCTCATTCATGTGGAATCAGAAATGTTAAATACATAGAGACAGAGAAGAGAATGATGATTACCAGAGGTAGGGGAGGTAAGATAGGGAGATGTTAATAAAAAGATACAATGATCTGCTTAGATAGAATGAACAATTTCTATTGATGTATTTTATAGCCTGGTGATTATAGCTAATAACAATATATCCTATCCTGGAAAACTGCTGAGAGTTCATCTTAAATGTTCTTACTCCAAATAAATGGTAAGTATGTGAGGTGATGAATATGTTACCCAGCTTGATTGAATCATATGTACCTATATATGTGTATGTATATGTACACACATCATACAGTACATCATAAATATATGCAATACTATTTGTCAATTATACTTTAATAAAGTTGGCAGAAAATGAGTAAAAGAAAACTATCTGACTATAGTGACTCAGTTATATGTCCTTCTTTGCTTTACAAATTCATGGTACTCCTCTACTATCATGAAATAAGTGATGCATAATATGTATTTTCTTGCAATCTTTTAACTAGCCTTAACCGATTCTAAACCCTTATTTATTTGGATGAATTTGTTCTATTCCGTATTTCATCCCATATGTGCATGCATGTGTATGTGTAGAACTGAGAAATGATTCTGGATCCACAGGATGGTGAGAAGCTTTCTTTTCCCTTTTGTTTTCCAAAAGCAAAACCTCTATCCTTTAATCTCAGTTAAAACATACTACAGGGAAATTACCAAATATGAACAAAACTAGCTTTTCTGTTGAGAGCACCCATCCAAAATAAAGCTGCTTCCTTTGGGCTAGACTGAACTCACAAGATAAGAATTGTTAATTTAACTGGTCCACTAACTTTCTATGAACTGAATGTTTATTAAACTTAAACGAAGAAAAGAGCTTCTATTTTATCTTATTATTATCTTATTCTTGTTATTCTAAGAGACTTGTTTATATGGTGGCTTATGTACAAGGAAGGGTCAGGTAATTATTTCAACCCTATCAACCTCAGATAAATGAAAAGAAATTCTTATCCCTTTGCTCCCATGTTATGATATTAAAAGTTCACAAACACTCATATTGCTCTGGTAACAATTCCTGTAAGATAGACATCTCCTACAACAAATATCAAGAGAAAATGCATTTATGAAAAGAAAAGCCAAGAATCTTGCTTACTGAATTTTTATAGTTAAAGAAAAATACACAAATGAAACTTTTTGAAAGACCTATATTCTAGACAATAAAACAAATCCTATGAAAGTTATCCTTACTTTCACTCAGTTTTACTAGGTTCCCTTCTAAACGGCTTATACAGCTTAAGTTTCATTCAGTAGTTTGGTTATTTCTTACAGCCATATTGTCACCAACTTTCAGCATGCATTTCCTTATATTCATTCTCAAAGATGTCACCTAATTCAGGAACATTTTTCATCTCCTCTGGATTGTTTTAAAAAACTTCCTAACTCATCTCCACAGTCCTAACTCTCCCAAAGCTAGCACTGATTTCTCTAAACAGGAGCACCACAAAATTGAGCGCATCACTTTCTTACTCAAAAACCTTCAGACATTTTCCCAGTGCCTGGCAAACTAGGCTAGTTCCTAAAAGTGATGCCCAATTTAGGCTTGATTAACTACCCATGATTCCCCTCAACCCTTCATACATCTATGCTGTTAAAATTTGTAATCTGAAAAGCAATTTATGCTAACCACAAAAATCAGACAGCAGAGCTATATTAAAGTATGATGCAGAGTATATTAAATATGATAAAGTGACTCTCCTATATTCCTTACCCAATTTCCAAGTAATGACTGCCGTTTACATTTTAGTGTATATTTTCCCTCCCTTAAATAAAATATAACAGTATATTATATAGAGATAAAGATTTAAAAGTAAGTTTGTACTTTGGTACTGGACTTTTCTGATGCAATTTTTGATGTTACTATTTTTCCAAGTCACTTATTATCTATCTCATTCTATTTTATGATTGCCTCTATTCTATTAATTTGCTATCCCATACTGTATTTACTTGGTCCCTGTTAAGAGATATTTAGGCTGTTTATTTTTAAACATTTTTATATAATGCTTGATTGAATATCTGTGTATGTATGTCTTAGATGAATCTGTACAAAAAAAATTTGCAATTTTCTAGAAATTAAGTAATTGAATCAAATACCATGGTGATATATACTGAAAAATATTGCTAAATTGTGTTATGAGAATTCCCAACCAATTTGTGCCTATTCCCTCCCCCCTCTTCCTTAACAATGCAGATTATATAAACCACTTTAATTTCTTCACTCTAGTAGGTAAGAAATATAGGTCATTTTACATTTCGCACTTTTAAAACTGCTAGTTGGATTATCTTTGCTATTGTAAGAGACCATAATAAGTCTCTTTCTTGGTCTGATTGTATATATTCTGCCAGAATTTATGGAGTTGTTGATATTTCTAATGTTTATTTCTAGGAGTTCCTTGTGAGCTAATAAATTTCACTATTTCTCTATCTTGTCTGATGCAAATATTTCCCTATTTTGTTGCTTACGTTTATTTTTTGCCTTACTAAATTTTTTATATTATCAAATTTATCAGTCTACAGTTTATGGAAACCATTTTAAAATCAATGTACATTAGAAGCACACTGATAGCTTTTAAAATTATAGATTCCAGGAAAGGAAATCAAGGTTGTGCCAATTACATGAAAGAATTGGGCAACGTTCCTTTTCTCTGCTCTGGAATAGTTATTTAGATTTCAGACTCCTTCATGCTAGGAAAGAATTGTCTTTTGAAACTACCTGGTCTTGTTATTTTCTTAATTTATATATTAACTCTTTAACAAGTGTCTTATTTTCATAGTTTTAGTTGTTTTTCCTTCTGATCTCAATATTGATAATTTGCATTTTCATTAAAATGTATTTTCAAAGATATATTTGTGAAGTGGTTTATGTTTTTCATATTTCATGTGTGTATGTGTTTATTTCATCTGTCCCATGCCCAATCTGAATATAATGTCCACATTTAAGAGATGAAAAGTAGCCGGGCGCTTGTAATCCCAGCATTCGGGAGGCTGAGACCAGAGAATCTGGGTTTGCGGCCAGCCTCAGCTACCTAGTGAGGCACTCCGCAACTTAGTGAGACTCGGTTTCAAAATAAAGAATAAAAAATAGGGCTGGGGGTATAGCTCGGAGATAGAATGCCCCTGAGTTCAATCCCCAGTACCGAAAAAAAAAAAAAAAAAAAAAAAAAAGAGAGAGATGAAAAGTACCAGAAATTAGAGAAGAGTTGGACATGGTGGTGCACGCTTCTAATCCCAGCATTTGGGAGGCTGAGACTGGAGGATCCAGGTTTGTGGCCAGCCTCAGCTGCTTAGTGAGGCCCTCTGCAACTTAATGAGACTCTGTTCCAAAATAAAGAGTAAAAAATAGGGCTGGGGCTGTAGCTCAGAGGTAGAATGCCCCCAGGTGCCATCCCTAGTACTGAAAAAAAGAAAGAAAGAAAGAAAGAAATTAGAGAAGAAAATGTCTCCACTAAAAGGGGAGAGCTTTTCAAGTTAAAGCGTTTTATTGGTACTTGAATTGTTCAGAAAAAAATGTAAAGATGACAATAAATGTTGTATTTTAAGCCAAATATACAAGTTTTAATTTTAAAACTAATTTCTAAAGTTTAGAAATGTATCTTTTGTACCACAAGAATAGAAAAAGAGGATTAAGAAATGTCACTGATCTAATATATAGATCCATTTATACAAATAAATTTGAAAATTAATTTATCTTTATTATACGTATTAAGGTGTATAGCATGTTTTATGCATATGCATAGTAAAACATAACCATCTCACACAGTTATCTTTGTGTGTATATTTTTGTGTGTGTTAAAAGTACCTGAAATAGTCTGAGCAAATATAGTTAATACTAGAGTTCTCATATTGTACATTAAAATTCCCGACTTATAAACATTTGGCTAGTGTTTCAAAAGACCACACAAAATCAAACAAATGACCAAACAAAAAACCCACTGGAATGAATAAGATAATTCAGTAAAGATGCTGGAGACACAATCCTATCCATTTAGGCCTATGCCCCAATCCCTCCCTGCCCCTGATAATAGCTATAATTCTATTCTCTATGTATTTAATATTTTAGATTCCACATATAAGTAAAATCATACACTATTTGTCTTTCTGTATCTGGTTTATTTCACTTAGCATAATAGTGTTGCTTGAGACAGAGACTGGTACCGTTGTTATGGAAAACTGTATGGATAGGCTTTAAAAACTTTAAAAACAGAACCACTGTATATCTAAAGGAAATATATCTAAAGGAAATGAAATCAGCAGGTCAAAGAGATATCTGCACCCTTAGTTCATTACAGTGCTATTCACAAGAGCCAACATATGGAATCAAGCTAAGTGTTAGTCAATAGATGAGTGGATAAAGAATTGTGAGGAGATCCTGCCATTTGCAACAACTCTGATTAACCTGGAAGATATTATGCTTTTATGCTAGTACTATAGAGTTGTGAGTACTACAGTTTAATAATATAATTTGAAATGAGGAAGTATAATGACTACAATTTTCTTGTTTCTTAAGATTGCTGTGCCAAGTTAAGGTCTTTTGTGGTTCTAAGGCAATGTTAGATTTTTTTTTTCTATTTATATTTCTATAAAAAATGGTGTTGGAATTTTGTGGAATTTTGTTAGGTATTGCTTAAATGCAAAAATCAGTTGCAGGGACTTGGTCCTCAAGGTGTTGGTGTTAAAGTGGATGAATCTTTAATAAGGGGCATTACTGGATGGTAATTAAGTCATGGAGTCTTCCCTCTCATGAGTAATTTAAAGGATGTCTTATAGGAGTAGGTCAGATCTGGTAAGAATGGATTAGTTGCTGTGAAAGCAGATTGTTAAAAAAAAAAAAAAAAGAGTAAACCTGGACCCCTTGCATTCTTGCTCACACACATGCTCCTTCTTCTTCATACAGTTGGGTTTTTTCCACTTCTCCACCGTGTTGTAATTCAGCCAAGCGGCCCCTCCTCAGGGCATTGGCACTATGCTATTTGGATCCAGCCAACACAATGATGACCGGAATAACCTATTTACTTTGTAAGTTTCCAACCTCAGGTATTTTTTATGAAAACATAAAATGGACTAAAATTCATAATTTGAACATTTTTAATTCTTCCAATCCATAACTATGGAGTATTTTTATGTAATTATGGCCTCTTAAATTTCTTTCAGCAATATTTTATTGTTTTCAGCATAAAGATCATTTACCTCCTTGGTTAAAATTAGTCCTAACCATTTTATTCTTTTGGATACTGTCATAGGTGGTACTGATTATAAATGGGATTGATTTGATGCTATCACAAATGGGGTCGATTTGTTGATTTCTATTTTAAATAGATTTTTATTGGTGTAAAGAAATGAAGTTGATTTTTGTCTGTGGTTGTGTCTCCATAATCTTTACTGAATAGGTGTATTAATTCTAGTAGTGTTGTTTTGGGTTTTTGTTTTTTTTTTTTTTTTTTTTTGGAGTAGTCTTTAGGGTTTTCTGCATATAGGATCATGTCATTTGCAAATTACTTCCTTTCTGATTTGAATGTCATTTATCTGTTTCTTTCCTTGTCTGATTGTTCTTTCTAGAATTTCTAGCATACAAGTGGTATGTTTGGACATCCTTACTTATACCAGATCTCCAAAATTTTTCTTCGGTTTTTACTGTTGATTATAAGTTCTTTGTGGGATTTTTCATAAAATTTCCTTTTTTGCTCATTCTGTTGAGTAGTTTATCATTAAAATTGAGCTTTATCAAATGTGTTTTCTGTATCTGATATGATTGTGTGTGTTTTTATCTTTGATTCTGTTAATGTGGTATATCACATTGTTTGATTTTCATATGTTGAACCAACTTTGCATCCCAGAGACAAATCCAACTTGTTCTTAGTATGTATTATCTTTTTGATGTGTCATTGGACTTAGTTTGCTAGTATTTTATCAAATACTTCTGCATCTCTGTTAATCAGAGATCTCAGACTATAGTTTTCTTTTCGAGCAATGTCTTTGTTTGGCTTTAGTATTAGGGAAATGCTGGCCTCATAAAATGACTTTGGAAACATTCTTTGTACTTTAATTTTTTGGAAGAGTTTAGAAGGGATTGGTAATAGTTCTTTTTTAATATAAATGTTTGTAGAATTCATCTATAAGCCATCTGGTCCTTGGTTTTTCTTTGTTAGGAGAATTTTTATAGTTACTTCATTCTTCTTAGTCAATCTTCTTATTAGTTGCCTAATCCCATTGCATATCAAGGGTAATGATGAAACTATGTAATAAAGATAGTCCAGTTCTGACTACAAAATAAATAAATAGACCAATTGCACCAAGTAGAGATGATAAACCAGAAGCGGAATTAAATTTACAAATGAGGAAGAAATTATGGAATGTAATGATGCCAGGAAAATTTATTATTCAAATGGAATAAAAGAAATTTCTGAAGCACTTTACACTAATGCATGAGTGTACCAATATGAGTATGAGTACACATACACACATACATATGCACACACACATACACACACACACACACACACACACACACACACACACACCTCCAGATGGATTAAGAAATTAAGTGAAATAGGAAGATATGCAACATTTTAAAAGGGAATATAAAAACATATACTTGAAAGCAAAGTGTGGATGGATTTTTAGTTCAAGAGGAAATGACTAATTATGAACCCAAAGGGGATAGCTTAAACTACATCAAAACTAAAAGATTCAATATATCAAAAATATCTTAAAAAGGAAATTGCAGCCCAGCACCATGGCACAGACCCATAATCCCAGTACTTGGGAGGCTGAGACAGGATGATAGCAGTTCAAGGCCAGCCTCAGCAACTTAGCAAGGCCATCCACAATTTACAAAGAAAGATTCAAAATGAAAATAAAATAGGGCTGAGGGTATATTTCATAGGTGGAATATCCCTAAGTTCAGTCCCCAGTACCACAAAAAATAAGAAAATAAAAAGGAAAATTTAAAAAAATTGCAACCCCTTGGCCTGAAGATATTTGTAATGCATTTAATTGATATAGACATTTGGATGTGGGATGTAAAAATTAAATAAATATATAGGAAATGCATAAAATCCCAATAGAAAACAGATTATGAATGTAAAAGACAATTTTAATAAAGTACTCATAAAATGTGCATTTGAAAGTAAGCTCAATTGCACAAAATTGAAAAATACATATTTGACCAAAAAGACATTTAATCTAATCAGATAAGCAAAATTTAAAAGTAACTGGAATTCTTGTCTACTATTTTATTTTTACAAATGTGAAATTATTTTATTCTTTTAGTACATTCTGCTTCCTTCAACCACCAAAACAAAAACCAAACTTTTGGATGGTCAGCATCTGGAGATGTTACTGAGCTGATCTCAGCCTGTTTGCAGTTCGAAGTCTTCCGTGTAGGCGCCACTGCTGCCAGAACTTGGTAGATGACAAGCCTGTATGGTGATGTCCTGAATGTCTTCTATCCTTTCCTCACAGAAGTAGCAACTGGGAATATTACAGACAAGCTATTATTAAACAAGTGTATCCAGTCCAAGAAGTCTGTGGTGGGGAAATGAGGGGGCAGGCTACATCAGTGGTATTTTTATAAACTCTAGTTAAAAAAAAAAAAAAAAAAAAAAAAAGCTCAGATGGGTACATCATTTCAAGGCTTCAACATCTTTCAAAACTGAAAACTTTCAAAACTGACTGATTCTTATCATCTTGTCCCTTCCTCATTTATTTCCCTCCAGACTCTTCTAAAATTTTTAGATACATCTCCAAATTTCCTCAGTACATATACAATACAATCTTGTATACTGTTTATAGGAGTGCTAGTAGCCTCAGCTAATCTGAAAAGGAATTTGGCAATATCTTGTAATATTGAACATGGATATTTCCTATCTTATCATCAAGCTATTTTACTTCTAGGTCTATGACTTAGAGGAACTGCGACACTTAAACATAAGAAAACACTGGATTGTATTATTGTTCATCATGTCCTTGTTTCTAGCAGACAAAATCAAAGAAGCAAAAATTAAGTATTTCGCCAGCAGATGAATGAAGAGATTGTGGTATGATCACACAATAAAGTAATATAAAAGAACAGTGAACAACAAATTAACTATAGTTATACTTGTCAACACAGACAAGTGCCAACATACAATTCCATTCTCCTAAATTTAATAGTGATTTTTGCAGGGTTAGTGTTTTGTGAAATAAAGCACCTTGATTCAATGCCACCACTGCAGAATAGCATGAACAAATGGACAGTCACTCACTAAATTCATTGAACTGGTAACTTAGTTCTATGACTACAGCAGAGAAAACATTTCACATGCATACACTCTACTTTCCAAATTTATTTTGAAGTCTTAAAAGTAGAGGTCCAAAAAACAGAATATCATCAAAATTTGGCATTGAGTTGAATACTTACCGCAAAATTTCAACAGTGACCTAAATCACTTCCATTTCATTAGCATTCTATTTGGTTCCATAATGATTTTTGCATGATTTTACATGCAGTAGCACAATTTTGTAGACTATAAATACAAAATTGATAAGAAAATGCACTAAAGAAAAAAATCTGTTGTTTTTAATAGATAAGGCCATGATTGCTTTTTTAAAATGCAGCATATGAAATTATTATTCTTTCTTATTGTAGGTTATTCTACAAATAGAAAATAAGAAATTTAAATATTTACATAAGAGAGAAAGAGCAAGATAATTGTCAGAGTGTCTTTATTCCTAAGGATTCCGGGTTCCGAAAGTGCCAGAAACATTTTTAGCTTAGGGCTATAGTAAATATAAAAGGTCATTAACCCATGGCCATGTAGCAAACTTCCATGGGAGGGTAAATGGTTATGTAGAAGTTATTTAAGTGATCACAGAAGCATATGCCAACTTAGCTGGGTATTTAGCATAATTTCTATTGACAACTCTTTTACACTTTATAGCAACTCTAGAAAGCTTGCCTTTGGAGAAGAGGCCAACCATTTTTTTTTTAACTCTGTGAGGTAAATAAATAAAGGAAGAAGCACTACTATGATAAAAGAAGAACACACACACACACACACACACACACACACACACATACACACACACACTCCTACTTCCTGGAAGCTTCTTACCATATTTGAAAGTTTGAGCACAAAATTCTCTTACTCTATTCAAGGCAACAGTGATGAGAATTTCTCTCTGTGAATAGTTCAAATCTGTCTCTTTTATGTGATATTTTATGCCCCCCCCCTTAGCTCTAAGGTAGTAGCAAAGATGAATATCTCTCCTTGGTTCATATGAAGAAAAAAGTTTAGCATTTTATGTGTAGGATCTAGCACAATATAAAACAGAATTACACAACAAATTATGGGATTCTTTCTTGTTAGGGCCTGCACAAAGCATTAATGATAAATATTAACCAGATATTTTTCCTTCTCCTAAACTCAGTTCAGATTAATAACATCTACTTAAATGTATAATAGATGAGTAAGAAATAGTTTGGGCTTTCAAGAAATTCAGTATTATCAGAGAAGAAATAGACATAATTGCAATTTAATATAATTGATCAAAAGCTACAGGCATTCCCAATTTCTAGGGAAACAGCTCAATAAAATGATAGATGGAAGATTTCAGAACCAAGGTGATACTTTAATATTGAAAGATCAGTAATAACAAATAATATTTTTAAAATGGAAATTGTCTTTTGAAGGCAGAAAAAACAGGTTAAGCATATATGTCTGAGGATATAAATTTATTAGTTGAGTAATAGCAGCAAGGAATAAAAGGTCAACCCCAGACTAAGAAAATGAAGCTCTTGAGATGGACAAGGGCTGGGTCACAGGGACCTTATACAAAATGTGCAGAAAATGAGCATCTTTGGATCGATTATTTTTAAAGGTCAGTTTTATTTTGGATAGCTTTTCCTGGTTGATTGGTGGGTTTCAAAAAGGTAAAGCCTAAAAAAAATGACAACTAATTATGGAGCATATATAAAAGTTCAGGTAAAAGACAAAATCTCAAGGAAAAGGAATGGTGAGTAAGGACACTATTCTAGAAACATTTAGGAAGCTAAATAGGAAGGCTTAGGTGTAAAGATTAAGGAATAAATATTAAGTTTAAAGGACTCTCAGGTTTCATGATGAGTGGCTGAGTGGATGAAGACTTTCTATGTATAGATATGGTGTTGAGAGGAGAGAGAGAGAGAGAGAGAGAGAGAGAGAGAGAGAGAGAGAGAGAGAGAGAGAGAGAGAGAGAAAAGAAGATGAAGGTGATGAGTTAAATTGTATAATCCATGGGAGAATCAGGATGGCAGATTTGGAGGTCATCAGCATATAACTTAGTAAAGAAGAAATGAAACTATTTCTATTTACAGATGGCATGGCATTTTATTAGACCCAAAAAAATGTAACCAAAAGACTTCCAGAGATGATTAACAAATTCAGCAAAGTAGCAGGATACAAAACCAACCTAAAAATAACAGTAGCTGTAAAAGAAATCCAGAAAACAATTCCATTCACAATAACCTCAAATATGACACAATACCTAGGAATAAACCAAACCAAAGAGGTAAAAGGCCTCTGCAATGAAAATTATAAAACACTAAGGAAAGAAATTGAAGATCCTAGAAGATGGAAAGATTCCCTATGTTCATATATAGGCAGAGTAATATCAAAATGGTCAGCTTAACAAAAGTTATCTACAGAGTCAATGCAACCCCTATAAAAATACCAATATAATGCTTCACAGAGCTAAGAATATCATATAGAAAAACAAAGATCCATTGTAGCCAAAGTGCTTCTCAAGAATAAGAAACATGCAGAAGGCATCACAATTTCCTACTTCAAATTATGCTATAGAGCTATAGAAATAAAAAACAACAACAACATGGTTTTGGCACAGAAACAGACATATAGACCAATGGAATCAAACAGAAGATACAAAAACAAATCCACAAACTTATAGCAAATTGATTTCCAACAAAGGTGCCAAAAAGCATATATTGGAGAAAAGATAGCTTTTTCAATAAGTTGTTTTGAGAAAAATGGCTATTTGACTATTTTTATAGAAAAAAAATGGAAATAAGTCCCAATTTCTCTGCATAAGAGTCAACTCAAGATGAATCAAAGACCCTAGAAATTAGACCAGATATTTTGAAATTGATAGAGGAGGATAGAGGCTTAACACTCCAGCATATAGGCACAGGTGGAAATTTCCTCAATATGACTCCCAATCATCAGAAACTTAAAATAAGAATTAATACATGGGGTGAAATTAAACTAAGAAGTTTCTGTTCATCAAGGGAAACCATCAAAAGTATAAAGAGACAGCCTATAGAATAAAGGAAGATCTTTGCCAGCTACTTCTTTGATAAAGGACAAATATTCAGAATATACAAAGTACTTAAGACTTAATACTAAAGAAAAAACAATAAAAATGGGCAATTTAACTAAATAGATATTTCACAAAAGAAGAAATACAAATGACATTATTAGCAATCAGGGAAACATAAATTAAAACTACACTGAGAGTCCACCTAAACCCAACCAGAATGCCAATCAAAAAGAAGTCAAATAACAATAAATGCTGGTGAGGATGTGGGGAGATAGGAACTCCTATACAATGTTGGTGGGATTGTAAATTAGTCCAGCTGCTATGGAAATCAGTGTGGAGATTCCTCAGAAAACTGGGAATGGATCCACCATATGATCCAGCTATACCACTCCTGGGTATCTTTCCAAAGGGACTGAAATACATGCATATCCATGTTTAATGCAGCACAATTCACAATAGTCAAATTATGAAACCAACCTAGGTGTCCATCAACAGATAACATTTCAGAATTATAGTATATACACACAATGGAATTTTATTCAGCATAAAGAAGAACAAAGTTATGTCATGTGCAGGAAAATGGAAGCACTTAGAGAACATTATGTTAAGGGAGATTAGTCAGTCACAGAAAGTGAAGGGTCATATGTTTTCTTTCAGAAGGTAGGGAGTAATTGGCATACAAGAGGCATTTTAGATAATGGAGGAGAAACCCCAGTGGTCCAGAGGGAGGAAGGTGACCCAAGTAAGGGTATGTCTTGGGGGGATGGGGTAGAATTAATGAAGGCAACACTACCATTAATATTATGTACATACTCGAGAATACCAATGCCAATATCAATATCATATATGATTAGGAAGGAGGGAGTAGGGTGGAAGCTGGGGGAAAGTTCACCAAGTGCTGTGTGCTTGTATGTCACTATCATTATGATGTGAGACTATAATGCACCAATAAAATCGTTAAATATATTTATATAAATATATGTGGTGCCTAGACACATTAAAATAAAGTACATTAACTGTAAAAAAATAGGAAAATGAATGCAGTGCTTACAAAGAAAATTCAGAATTTACAAGGGGAAGTGATCTTAGCAGAACTCTGGGGAAAGCCTGTGCAGAAAAGAAAGACAATGTGAAAGTGGATGAAGAAAAAAAAAAACAAGAGAAGAGGAATTTTAATCAATCTATACCAAATAATTTAATGGCCCTTCTTCTAAAAACAATACATATTCCCCCATTTTTTCAGAAATGACTCTCTAAAATCATTTTAACTTAAAAGATAAACAGTATTTATCTGTCCTCTAATGTCCATTTCCTAGATTATATCTGGTAGCACATTTGAAAAATAAAGAATATTTTCTATACTCCTAAAATAATTTAAACGTGTGTGTGTGTGTGTGTGTGTGTGTGTGTGTGTGTGTGTGTGTGTGTTACTGGGGATTGAACCCAGGGGCATTCTCCTTCCAAGCTATACACCCAGACCTATTTTTTTGCTCTTTATTTTTGAAGCAGAGTCTCACTAAGTTGTGGAGGGCCTCACTAAGTAGCTAAGGCTGGCCAGAAACCTGCCATACTCCTATCTCAGCCTCCCAAGTACAAGGACTACAAGCGTCCTTCACCATACCTGGCAAAAACTATTTTTAAATGTTTTACTGAAGCAAAACTTAAGTGAGATGCTCTCCTAATGTCCAGTCCTTAATAGGTTCTTACATGAAATACAAATCTATTCTATAAATAAGGAAAGGACTTGAGAGTTTAAGGCATGCACTCAATATAAAAAATAAACACTTCAAAAAAAGTGTTTAGAGTATTCCTTTCAATAGAAGGATGGGAAGAAATCACCAGATGTTTAGCAGGATATGAGTTGTGTTTCTTCAAAAAAGATCATATCCCTCCCATTTGCCAGGCACTGTGCTCTATGTGTGCTGGGGACAGAAGAGTGAAAAACAGACCCAGCATCCCAATGCCCCACAGCCTGGGAAAAGCATCGATAAGGAAGCAAGTTATTACTCTAATGTGCCACCATTCTAAGAAGCATGTGTGTGGTGTGACAGTCAAGGGGCTCAAAGTGATATTTTAATCTGAATCAAAACATCAGCTTTAAATGGGACAATATGTGAGAAATGAACACTGTAAATTAAAGTACAACACTATATGAAAACTTCTAATCAGAGAAAGATATTTTATGCTTTCATTGGTGTCTTTACATTTAAGAAGCATATTTTCATTTTTATTTGGTTTGAGTAGGTTTGAGTTTTGCCCTCTTCTTTCTAAATAGAGCAATTGGGATTGTAGTAATATTTGGAAAGAGATGTTGGTGTTTGTATATGGAAGGAAGGAAAAGGACAATTGTTATTGTAATTTTTTTAATGTCACCGGAAAAATTTAACTTGGTGTGTGTTGTTTCTTGTAGATCAACAGTGATTAAATTAACATGCTTAAATATTATGTATGCAGTATTTCCATAAAGAAATCTATTTAAAAATACACAAAAACTAATTTCAAACTTCTTATGCTCTTTCTTTTTTTCCCCAATGTTCAGAACAAGCCCTAAAAGATACAATGCATAAATGCATCCTTTTCCCTGAAAGAGTCAATAGCCTATCTCCTTATTTTCTACTTTCTTAAGGGAAGAAAAAAAAAAAAAGACTGCCTACAGATTTACACCCCTTGCTTTGCTGCCCTGGAGATACATATTCAATGAAGAGTATAAAGGTCTGGAGGCAGGAGCAGCCTTAACTCACGGGCAGTCAAAATCAGAAGAATGTTGCTAACATCAATTTCATTGGGATTCATAAAGGCAGTCACCATAGCAACATCATTTTCACAAGGCACAGAAATGCTGCATTTTATTTCATTTTTTAATGGAAAAAATGGAAGGTCAGATTATCATTTCCCCCCATATCCCATTTATCCTCTGCCCTCACCGGCCCAATTGCTTTCAAAAGGAGCTTTATGGACATAAAAGATTGCTTGGTATTTAAGTGGAGTAATACTCTTAACTGAATTTCTTATAGAAATTTACAGTGCTAGAAAATTTAGGAGAAAATTTGAGAGAAACTACTCCTGAAAGCAGAAACATTACTTGACCCTCACTCGGAGAACTTGGGAGCTAGTTATTAAACATGATTGTGTAAATTTTAACAAAGGCGTTCCTGTAAGAGTCAAATAAAAACCAGTTTGTACAATTTAATAGCTTAAAGAAACATTTGACCTCTTTCTGCTTATTGCATTTTCTTTAAGGATTTAGAAGGAAAATGATACTAGTTTTAGTAATTTTTCATTATTAAAATATTCAAATTATCCCTTCAGATATTGTTACTTTGAAAAATGCAGGGTTTTTTTTTTTCTCCATAAAAAATAATGGTGAAAAATGAAATAGATAAGACAACTGGCAATAATTATTTTACTTACTGTTATTTAAAGGATTTTTCCAAGAAATTTTTTTTTCATTTTTAAACACTATCTACAATCTTATTTAAATACTAAATAGCTTTTTAAAATAGTAATTTTATTACAATATAAATATATTTAAATTTTTAAGAAAAACTCTAAAATAAACTTTTATCCAAAAGATTGGTACATCTCCATCATGAATTAATACCCATTTACTCAATAAAATAAAATGAGTATCTTTAAAGTTTTCATGGGCATTGACTAAACGCATAAATAGGTGAGAGGTTTTCAGAGGTTGTTTTTAAACCAATTACACTATGCATGAGGAAAGCCAGAAGGATATTAATGAAATGTTTTCTGCTATCTGTTCAACAAGTAATTTTTTGTAATATGTTCATCCTGTATAAATGATTTCTAAAGATAATTTGAGTTACAATGACCAAAATATACAAGTATGAAATTTGAGTATATTGGCATACATCTTAATAGGTTCTTCAACACCATGTTTTTATTTCTATTATTGACTTTGCAATAATGGAGTTAATGCAGCTAGAAGAAAACTGTGCAGTAGCTAGAGAAATTAACTTTATGCATTTTATTAAGATGTTTAGTACCATTTATATAACTTCTGGACATGAAATTTCAGGTTAAGGCATATGCTTTCTAAGAATATTCAAATTTACTTGTCTACAAAGAATATTTGGTTCATGGAAAAAGCTTGGGATCAACAAATAGGGGAAGAGGAAGATCTTGGAAGGGAGCTGGATGGGGGAAGGGAGGTGCTGTGTTCCTGTATGTTCTGAAATGCATTATGATGTGAGACTACAATGCACTTCTTTCTATTACAAATGTGGGTAAAATACAATAGTGAAAGCAATATCTGTGTTTTGTCACCAAAAATTACCGATACTTCCATTATCACATTACAGTAATTCCAATGGTAAGACATTATTTATGCTTAAACTAACTAAAACTTATACCAGACTGCAGCCCCACTGCTAAAGAATAGTTTATGCACTAATAAAAAACACACATATTAGTATTTTTAAAATTTGGTTAGTTATTTTAATGATTGTATTTGTAGATTACTGATTACTTTTGTGATCATGTGTTTTATTTTGTGTATTTAGAAACATTGTGCTGAGCAAGTTGCCATATGCTTCACTGACATCAAAGTAGATCATGGGTCAGTAAAAGCTGAGAACCCTAAGCTAGATGTGGTGGCACATGCCTGTAATACTAGTAGTTTGGAGACTGAGACAGGAGGATCACAGGTTCAAGGCCAGCCTCATCAATTTAGAGCGACTATTTTGACATAAAAAATGAAAATGGTTTTGGTTGTAGCTTAGAAGTAGAATTCCACTTGGTTCAAAACCCAGTACAAAAAGGGGGTGGGTAGGAAGGAAATAAAGGAGGGTGGGTGGACTAAGAGCCCCTTGAACAAAATCTTCCACATTCAACTCTTATATTCAATGACTTAGCATGCATAATTCCACAGTAGCATATGCTTAGGAGAATTTACTTTCATATATTCTTTCAAAGATCCACTGAGTATATTTTAGGTAGAATATTTTAAAGTAGAAGTGATTCTTGAAAGAGAGGGGGAGAGGGAAGCAAACAAAAATATTGATAGTATTTTCTGGGATAATTTATCCTATCAAAGAGAAATATAAAAAAGGATTATAATATCTGCCTGTATCTTTTATTTGCAGTAGTATAATGTATACCTGTATATATTTTATGTACATACCCATCTTTATGCTTAAAATGCAATTTAGGCCATACTTTGGGAGATATTAAAATTGAACAAAAGAGTGCAACACACCAGTGATCCTGCAGGTGATTAATTTTGTTCAAAAATGAGAACGCTGACACATTTAATAGAAATTACCATTTGGGCTGATAAGTTCAAAGGACAGATTTGCAGCATCAAAGTAGTTATTAGTTTAATGATCATGGTTCCAGTTTTTCATTGGCTATCTGGCCAGTGTTTTGTCTGATCATGGTGAGGTCTTACCAGGTTGTAGAAAGGCCTGAGTTGGGTCTTTTTGAAGCAACTCATTTCCCCACCAAGTAACATTTAAGTAATTACCTTGTGTGTGTGCCAACCTCCATTTACTATGCCACTTCCCATTCCCACATCCAGTTTCCGGGCACAATTCCTGACTGTGCCTCCAATACCATCTGTTCCATTGTCTACCAGTTCTTTCTCACTGTCTCTTTGCTTCTCTCTCTCTCTCTCTCTCTCTCTCTCTCTCTCTCTCTCTCTCTCTCTCTCTTTCTCTCTCTCTCTCTCTCTCTCTCTCTCATTAGATATTGAAGGCATTTATTCCTTGGCCATTAAAGTCTCTAAACCAAACTATCTCATATTTGGGAAGCAGAAGTAATATTTTCTATGAGTGTATAAATATGAGAACGGCCAT
>PVLC010020813.1:0-19511 GCA_004027655.1 Graphiurus murinus | reverse complement strand
TAGAATGCTATGCAGATTAAAGGTGATGAAAGGCTTGGGGCCTAGTTACCGAGGGGGGCAAGTGACAGATTTAAAAGCAAGAACTACTAGTACTCAGAACATCTAGACTCCATAGGACGGGCACAGGTGGCTTGCAGGATTTAGTATCTACATGCACATCATTCTATTTCTGTAAGTCAAACCAACTGGTCTTGACTCCAGTGTGACTACTGGGGATGATCCGCTGGGTCAGAGTCTTGAAACAATTAAGTTTTAGTTAATGTAATGTTGACACCAAACTAGTCACTCATGCTTCCTCCAAGCCCCAGACTCTAAATACAGCCTGCAGGCAGCAGGCTCCCCTGTTACCTTGTCAACTTTGTGTTGACCTGGGCATTCTGAGGCGGTGCTGTGGTCTGAGTGATCAGGTCCTCCTGCTAACCTGTTGAGACCTAATCCTCCATGTGATTGTATTAAGAGGCAGGGCATCCAGGAGGTGATCAGTCCGCCCCCGTGAGTGAGCTAGGTTCTTTTTTTTTTTTTTTTTTTTTTTTGTGGTACTGGGTATTGAACTCAGGGGCATTCTACCTCCAAGTTATACCCCCAGCCCTATTTTTTATTCTTTATTTTGAAACAGGGTCTAACTAAGTTGTGGTGGGCCTCACTAAGCAGCTGAGGCTGGCCGTGAGCCCAGAGCCTCCAGTCTCAGCCTCCCAAATGCTGGGATTACAAGCGTGCGCCACCACGCCCATGGGCAAGATGGGTTCTTTTACAAAAGAGGCCTCGGCGGCTTGTTTGCCCTTTCCTCTCTACGGGGACACATAGAAGGCACCGTGGATGAGGAAGACAGCTCCCAGCAGACTTCTAATCCGCCTGTGCCTCGATCTTGGACTTCCAAGCCTTTAGATCTGCGGCCACTAAGTTCCTTTTGTTGGTCAATTGTCCAGTCTCTGATATTTTATTACGGCAGCTTGAATGGACTAAGATGAGTGCCACACTGGGATCCTGCTTCTCCCTCTCAACATTTTGCCTCGGTGCTTGGACTCTGGGTAGACCCCATTATATAACTTCCAATGTCGAACTGACCTGTCTTTCCTTGATGGAGACAGGTGATGTTGAAGGCTGCCGTCTTTCCCAGCTAACCCTCTTTGTTAGCCATAGTGGTAAGTTTTGAGGATGTGCACCCTGTACCCCCCGGTGACTCAGAGCTGACTTACATGTCCTTGTGCCTTTTCTGCATCCAAACAAGGTCTCACCTTGCAGGATTCCAAGTGTGCATGACTCATGGCACCCAGGAATTGCCAATCTGTGGTCCCCCGCCCCCCCAGGCCTCCCTCACACCAAGCATTCCTGGAATCTGGTTAAAATGGACCTGCAGTGAGATTCACAGAGACACGCATTCAGCAGGGATTAGATAATGGTGACATTTGGTTTTGAACGAGGTGGAATCTGTACTGTAAACTATTTCCAGGCATGAAAACAAAATGAAACTAGACAGAAACAGCCGTAGAAGCAGCTGCACCCCGCTCTTTCAGGGTGTGAGGAGGAAGAGAGTAGGAGTGGAGAATCGGTCTCTAAAATATCATGTCACCAAAACCTGGTCAAGGTAGAGCTTTCCAGAGTGGAACAGACACCGGAGCAGCTGTGTCCCCGGCATTTTTGTGACTGCTGACATTTTGGCTGTGTAGCGGAGGCTCCCAGGAGAAATCCTCACCGCGTCCATGTCAGTCCTCGGTTGGTTAAAGCGTCACAGAAGCAAAGACTGTTCGGTCTGGAAGGGATCTGGGTTGCCATATGGCCGACCACCCACCTCCGAAAGACGCGTGTGCCAGGAAGCTTGTGCATTATCTCATTTAATTCTTTCAAAGCAGGCCATGTCTTTGACATTGGTGGAATGGGGAGACATGATAATTCTGCTCTGGGAACACACAGCTCACAATTTACCTACCAGTTATTAGTTGCATGCCCGTAGACAACTTGTTGAATATTCCTCACTGGATGACTAAAATATGTTCTACTTGGGTGCATTGCACAGAATCCTTCCCTCTCCTCACCCCTCTTTCCATATAATAATAATAATAATAATAATAATAATAATAATAATAATAATAATAATAATAATAAATGATATTTTCTAACAAGCACATTATATATATAATCTAATTTAACAAATTAAACATGTACTATTAATAGCTCACAGTTCAAAGATAACCTCTTTCATGCTTTCTTTCTCCTCGAATCCTGAAAGAGGGGGTGCAGGTGCTCCTATGGCTGTTACCTTGTATTTCTATCGATCTTCATTTTGTTTTCATGCCTGGAAATAGTTTACAGTACAGACTCCACTTTCAAAACCAATGTAATCCCAGTGCTTGGGAGGCTGAGACTGGAGGATCCGGGTTGGCGGCCAGCCTCAGCTACTTAGTGAGACACTCCACAACTTAGTGAGACCCTGTTTCAAAATAAAGAATAAAAATATAGGGCTGGGGGTGTAGCTCAGAGGTAGAAGGCTTGAGTTCAGTTCCTAGTACCAGAAAAACAAAAACAAAAGCAAAAACAAAAACACAACAACAAATGTCACCATGATCTAATCCCTACTGAATGTGCCCCTCTGAATTTCATTGCAGGTCCATTAATAGTACAACCTAAATTGGGTGTGGTGGCGCACGCTTGTAATCCCAGGATTTAGGAGGCTGAGACCTAAGGATCTGGGTTCACAGCCAGCCTCAGTTACTTAGTGAGGTCCTCTGCAACTTAGTGAGACCCTGTTTCAAAATAAAGAATGAAAAATAGGACTGGGATTGTAGCTTGGAGATAGAATACCCCTGGGTTCCATCCCTAGTACCCCCCCCCAAAATGGTATAACCTAAATATATACTATTAATAGCTTGTAGTTCAAAGATAACTACAAGATAACACTTATATGCATAGACATACATAGATTACTTACTTTTGTGTTTATGTAAAGAATGAAGCGCCTACAGCATTTGATCACATTATTATTCATTCTTCACTAGAAGGCAATGTGAATATATATATAGTGTCTGCAGGGAAAAACCCAATTTATTATTTTTTTAAATTCTAATTAATTTTCCTTTTTGTCGAACAGATGGAAATGGCACTGTGACACAATCTTCCGATGACTTTTGGCATCACAATCAAACTGTAAGCATATCACCCCCTGTTTCATCAGCCACATTACTGGGCATATCTTCCTGGAAGCAAGTTGCATTTAAAGACTATTTCTGCAAGAGTGGCCCATGGATGAATTCTCCTTTCCTAAAAAAATGAAAAAGGCAGAGAAGAAGGGATTTGACTCTTAAATAGGATGTTTTAATTTGAAAAAGTTATTGAGGCGGATCAATGTTTAGAGATGCTCAATAAGTGCTATTTTGTCAATTAACACACATGTTCACACTCTTGCATGTGTACACACACACACACACACACACACACACACACACACACTTTCCTGTGACCAAAGATTTCTAGAAAAAAAAATATGAATGAGCTAATTTCAGGAGAGCAAGGTAACATACCACACTATACCACAGGGACTTTACTTATTCTTAGAGACACAACATGCTTTCAATAGCTGGGATGGAGTGGAAGCCATCCCCAACAAAGACACAAGGTAAGCCAGGTGCAGTGCTGCACGTCTGACATCCCAGTACTTGGGAGGCTGAGACAGGAGGATTGCAGGTTTGACATCAGCCCCAGCAACTTAATGAAGCCCTGTTTTAAAATAAAAAACAAAAAACAAAAAAACAAACAGGGCTGGAGGTGTAGCTCAGAGGTAGAATGCCCCTAGTTTCAATCCCCTGTAACACACACACACACACACACACACACACACACACACACACAGAAAAAATAATGGATGTGGAGAGTGCTTGTATAAATATAGACCTCCTCATATATTTTTCTCACCCAATATCCATTCTGTATAGAAATTCTTAGCCCACTGTTGATTTTTTTCTTTTTTCTTCAGTACTGGGGATTGAACCCAGGGGCATTCTACCTCTGAGCTACAAGCCCAGCCCTATTTTTAATTCTGTGTTTTTTTTTTCGATTTTTTTTTTTTTTTTTGTGGTACTGGGGGATTGAACTCAGGGGCATTCTACCTCCGAGCTATACCCCCAGCCCTATTTTTTATTCTTTATTTTGAAACAGTGTCTCACTAAGTTGCAGAGTGCCTCACTAGGTAGCTGAGGCTGGCCTCGAACCCGGATCCTCCGGTCTCAGCCTCCCGAATGCTGGGATTACAAGCGTGCGCCACCACACCCGGCTCTAATTCTGTGTTTTGAAACAGGGTCTCACTAAGCTGCAGAGGACCTCACTAAGTAGCTGAGGCAGGCTTCGAACCTGCAATCCTCCTGTCTCAGCCTCTCAAGTACTGGGATTACAAGTGTGAGCCACCACGCCCAGCTTTGATTGTTTTCTATACATCCATCTCCCTGTATGGTCACTTATTAAGGACCTGAAGTGCTAACCAACTTCGATTCTGTACGATGTTTTCGTAATGTTGCTGCAGTGAGCTTGAGGCTAATCTAAGGGCCCCCAGTTCCCTGATGCCCAGCAGTCTTTCCTCTTTGCAAATAAATCACACCGATAGCATATTTTCTTTTGGCTCCTGGGAGAAACGACCTTTGTTTTAGCATGTACAAATAACTCAGAAGCAACAAACACAAAGAGCCTGGAGTAAGAGAGTAATCCTTCTGATAGCACATCATGAGAAAGGACATCATGGCCATTGAAAGGGAAATTCAAAAGGCTCTGGCAAAATGGGGCTATTTAGTGTAGTACCAAATGGCCTTATGGTATGTACTTTCGCCACAGTAAGAACACTACTACATAGGAGTGGTAGCCAAAAAAAGAATTAACCACTTGTGAAACATAGGCACTAATTGGTCTTATGGGTATGGACTGGGTTTCTACATATTGGCTAAATATCAAATTATGCAAGTGTTTATTGCATTGCCAACTGAGCAGACTTATGGCAAGGTTTAAACCCCAAATACTCAGATTGGTGAGGTTATTCTTCATGTCAGTTCTCTGCAGAACAGGTATGTTTAGCAGTGCATAGAAGCAGGTTCAAGCTAGGCAGCGTCAACAACGTGGGCTTTCTGTGCCTCAACTAAAGATGTCAAGATGTCTCCCAGGTACACTGAAGGCAATTTTTAGTAGCATGTATCTTGACCCAGAAGGTCCACTACCTGGGCACTGTCTTAAGAAGAAGATTGAACAGCCGGGCGTGGTGGCACACGCTTGTAATCCCAGTACTTGGGAGGCTGAGACCGAAGGATCTGGGTTCGCAACCAGCTTCAGCTACTTAGTGAGGACTTCCGCAACTTAGTGAGACCCGGTTTCAAAATAAAGAATAAAAAATAGGGCTGGGGGTATAGCTTGGAGGTAGAAGGCCCCTGAATTCAATTCCCAGTACTGCAACACACACACACACACACACACACACACACACACACGTACACACACACACACACACACACACACAGAAGAAGAAGAGGATTGAACAAATACATAAAGATGTAGAAGAAAGAATTCTCATTGCACTGTTCAGAGTCATGAAGATGTTATACACAAGTGCATGTTCAACAGTAGAGATTCATTATTAAGTCAAGCAGTGTGTCCATATATAATCTGTGGCGATACAGTCGCTGTGGTGTGCTTCCTGACGTGGGAAGGTGTGGGTTGCTACCAATGGTTAAGTGAAAAAACAACTTTTAGTATGATATATATATTCTAAATTATTACATGTATATACATATATACATATACTAAATTATTATATATTCCATATAGACTTTAGTAATTGTTTCTATGAAGAAAAGACTCCAGAAGGATAAAACTCTAAAAGAGTATATAAAAAAAATGGTAAGGCTGGGCGTGGTGGCGCATGCTTGTAATCTCAGCATTTGGGAGGCTGAGACCAGAGGATCCGGGTTAGTGGCCAGTCTCAGCTACCTAGTGAGGCACTCCGCAACTTAGTGAGACCCTGTTTCAAAATAAAGAATAAAAAATAGGGCTGAGGGTATAGCTCGGAGGTAGAATGCCCCTGGGTTCAATCCCCGTACCGCAAAAAAAAAAAAAAAAAATGGTAAGACTACTTGTTTCTAGATAATAGGTAATGGTTGATTTTTGTTACGTTTTTTTTTTTTTATGTTTAGCTACATATTCTTTTTTTTTTTTTTTTGCGGTACTGGGGATTGAACTCAGGGGCATTCTACCTCCAAGCTACACCCCCAGCCCTATTTTTTTTATTCTTTATTTTGAAACAGGGTCTCACTAAGTTGTGGAGTGCTTCACTAGGTAGCTGCGGCTGGCCACGAACCTAGATCCTCCGGTCTCAGCCTCCCAAATGCTGGGATTACAAGCGTGGGCCACCACACCTGGCTTTTAGCTACATATTCTAAAATGAACACCCTGTATTTGTGTCATTTAATTAAAAATGAAAGCAAAGCCTGCCTCCTGGAGCCTCATTTTTCACCTCCCCCACTACTTTTTCCTTCTCATAAGTAAGGTCATAACAACACAGTTTTTCCCTCCCACATACTGGCTAAGCCCCTTCTGAGCAAGAATGACTCGAAGTTACTTTCCTCTATATTTCTTATAGAGTTTATCAAGAGTTACTTTCCTCTATATTTCTTATAGGGTTTATCAAGAAGTATCTGAAAGTACCTTCTTGGAAATGTTGTTTGTAGGCACAGAAGCAGAGGTTCAGAGAGACTAAATAACTTGTCTGTGCTCCCATTGCAACTAAGTGGAATTCTGGGATTGTGACTTCGGAGATTAAGCTCTGAAAACGCTTGATCATTTCTTTGATCCTCCACCGTCTTTTTTGTTAAAATGCCTTTTCTGCGGTGTCTCTTTAGGACTAGAGCTAAGCTCTGAAAGGGGGCCTCCCCCAATGGCCGGCGTGTGTCAGGCTCATTCCAGAAGGTAGTGAACTCTTAGAATCTGCACTAGGAGGTTTAAACACAATCCCACATTTCCACCCGATCCCACAGAATTGAAATGTCAGTCAGGGCCACTTCTGTGTGCAGCTGCTTCCAAGTCTCATTATAGTGACACAGGTAGAATCTTGAATTACATTTTAAAAACCAAATAAGGACTCTAGTCAAAAATCAGGTTCAGTAGTTGCACACATTCAGATAATATCAGATTGAGTCGTCTTATATGTGGACGAATATTGGTTTTTTTTAGGTACTGGGGATTGAATCCAAGGGCATTCTACCTTTGAGCTACACCCCCATTCCTTTTTTTTTTTTTTTTTTTTTGCGGTACTGGGGATTGAACTCAGTGGCATTCTACCTCCGAGCTATTCCCCCAGCCCTATTTTTTATTCTTTATTTTGAAACCGGGTCTCACTAAGTTGCGGAGTGCGAGACTGGCCTCGAACCCAGATCCTCCGGTCTCAGCCTCCTGAATGCTGGGATTACAAGCGTGTGCCACCACGCCCGGCATCCATTCCTATTTTTTATGTTTTTTTTTTTTTTTTTTTTTTCAGTACTGGGGATTGAACTCAGGGACGTTCTACCTCCGAGCTATACCCCTAGTGCTATTTTTTATTCTTTATTGAAACAGGGTCTCACTAAGTTGCGGAGGGCCTCACTAGGTAGCTGAGGCTGGCCCCGAACCCAGATCCTCTGGTCTCAGCCTCTCAAATGCTGGGATTGCAAGCGTGTGCCACCATGCCTGGCTTTTTATGCTTCATTTTGAAACAGAGTCTCACTAAATTGTGGAGGACCTCACTAAGTAGGTGAGGCTAACTGCAAACCTTCAATCCTCCTGTCTCAGCCTCCCAAGTACTGGGATTACAAGTGTACGCCACCATACCTGACTTTGTTTTTAAGTATCATATGACCATGAATTTACAGAAATAGCCTATTGACTTTTAAAACACACACACACACACACACACACACACACACACACACACACTACATACAAAATGCTTTAAGTGAACAGTTTGAATTTTGACAGATGTCTACACTTACTAAATACCACCCTAAGCAAAATGGAAAATGTTTCTATCATCCTACAATACATTTTGAATTTCAAATTGTCTTCAAATTTCACCATGGGATTGCAACCTTACACCCTTTGGTCTTAACCTCATGTTCTAGGAGTAGTCAAGGACCAGGAAAAATCAATGCCCGCGGTGTGTGTGGAGGGGGCAGGGTGTTCCAGGAATGTTTTCTACCTATGACTAACAGGGTACTCTTGCATTTGCTGTGGTTTCCTTAGCAAGTATCCCCAGCACAGAGCCCATGGCTGACCAGTAACGGACTTTATGTGGGCATCTCTGCTTCTGCCGTGGTGTTGCTCGCTGTTCTGGCTGTCCTTGTCAAAAGTAAGTCGTTTCAACATCATCGTAAGGGTCTAGAGCAGGACTTCTCCAGCCAAACTGTCTGCACTCAAGTAATCCCCTACGGCATGTGATTTTGATTTCACAGGACTTCCTGGTCCCCAAATCCCCTTTCTTCTGTAAAATGCACATGGTAGAACTGTCTTCCTCACAGGGGCTGTGGCAGTACCTACAAAGTGCTGAGAAGGATGATTTCTAGCATATACAGCAATCTTAAACTGTTATTATTATACTTAGAAATTTATATATATATAAGAATATATATAAATATATATTGTATATTTATATTACCATAAATGTCTATAACTCTCAAAGAACTTACATTCTGGTGAGGTTTTTTTTTTTGCTTATGTCATTGTTTCTTAATCTTGTTCTTTATTTTTCAATTATTAGCACCTTAAAGAGAAAACTAAATTCAAATTGGCCATAAAAGAAGTTAAATATTGAGAAATAAGAATTTATTGGGGAAAGAGTTTGTTGGGGAAAGACAGATGTGGTGGCACACATACTGGTAATCCCAGTACTTGGGAGGCTGAGACAGGAGGATTGCAGGTTCGCGGCCAGCCTCAGCTACTTAGTGAGACCCTCCGCAATTTAATGAGACCCTGTTTCAAAATAAAGAATAAAAAATAGGGCTTGGGGTGTAGCTCCCAGGTAGAATGCCCCTGGGTTCAATCCCTAGTTCAAAAAAAAGAAAAGAAAAGAAAGAAAGAAAGAAAGAAAGAAAGAAAGAAAGAAAGAAAGGGGGAGAAAGGAAGGAAGGAAGAGTTGTCCTCGCTGTCCCTCAAGATGTGGTTCTTGTGTTGAAGGTAGTGGAACACCTGTTGAGCAGAAGAGAGGAACGAATGAGACAGAGGGAGGGGGAGCTGAGTGCCCAAGATAGAACAAAGGCCTTCAAAGGCAGCAGGGCTGCAGGGCTGCCTGTCCCTTCCCTGACAGTTCTGTGTGTGGCTCTGTGTGTCTGCCTCCCAGGATAACCCGCTGGCCACGAAAGGACCCCAATCATCTATTTTGTAAGGCACTGTATATGAGCCCATTACTGATCCACTTCAGAAAACGGTTTGGAAACTAAGAATACACTTGTTAAATTTGAGGAAGTTTCCACCCAATTATTTAGAACCTGGTTAGACAAAATGATTACTTAGAGATTTAGATGTGGTGGCTCAGACCTGGGAGCCCGGGACTTGGGAGGCTGAGACAGGAGCGTCACAGGTTCGCAGCCAGCCTCAGCAACATAGTGAGATCTTGTTCAAAATAAAAATAAAAAGGGCTGGGGGTATAGCTCAGAGGTAGAATGTCCCTGGCTTCAGTCCTCAGTACCAAATAAATAAATAAATAAATAAATAAATAAATAAATAAATAAATAAATAAATTGGGTAAAATATCTTAGATATGCTCCCCACTTTTACATAAATATTACTTATTTTCCTCTTACTGGAAGTATAAAATTTGAGAAAAGTATAAAAGATCTTTGATAGGGGTGACCTTTAGTATGGAAATCATGTCCCAGACAATGCTGGTTTATGCCTGTTCTCCAGAAACCTATTAGAAAAACCATGGACGTTTTCATTTTTGAAAATGAAAGATAATTTATCAATTTCATTGTAACAAGTCAAGATTTGTGGGTGAATCTACCAAACATTAATGAAAATGAGATACTAAATAAGAAAGAGCTTGTTTGGTTTCTGTAGACTCAAACAGACAAACAGAAAGTTTGTCCCTTACCAGGGAAAGTCATAATAAAAACACTTTACTTGACTTGAAGATTTCATGAGCATTTTTTTTTTTTTTTTTTTCAGTACGGGAGATTGAACTCAGGGGCATTCTACCTCTGAGCTACAGTCCCAGCCCTATTTTTTTATTCTTTATTTTGAAACAGGGTCTCACTAAGCTGCGGAGTTCCTCACTAGGTAGCTGAGGCTGGCCGAGAACCCGGATCCTCCAGTCTCAGCCTTCCAAATGCTGGGATTACATGTGTGCACCACCACGCCCGGCTCATGAGCATTTTTCTGACATGTTTAATTTTTCTCCTGTCTTCCTCCTCTGCCAATACAGAGTATTTCCACACTGGGAAGAAGATGCAGTCATTAAGGTAAGCTGGAGAGGGTTCGTGTCAATAGCTTTTGATGTTCCTACTCTAGCAAAAACAAAGAGAAATGTCTCTTTATCCCTCTCCTGGTTTTCTCTTAAACTGTCCTTTTTTATACCTTGGGTCCTGGAATTCCAGTTGAAAGACCACCTCCATCATGACCCATATCTTGCAGCGATATTTTTTGGGGGGGCTTTCTATATTTCCTTACAGTTAGGGCAGAACTGGTACCTAACCATACTCTCTTAAATGAAAGGAACTGAATTGCAAATCTTGCCTAATGGAGTTGTATACTGAATGAGTGCTTTTGATTTTATCCTTCATTTTATTCCATGTTTACTTTTACTGAATATTTATTGAGTACCGATTGTATTCCAAATGGATGAACAAAACACATATAAAGCATGTAAACAAATAGGCAGGTCCTTTTAGGTGCTTCCACACGAACACCATGGGGATGGTGGGACAGCACGGTGGGCCTCTGAGTGAGCCTCCAGGGAGCAGAAGATTTGGAGGCAGATAATTCCTGGTTGAAGGAATAGGGTGTGCAAAGGCACTGAGGCACTTCGGTTGTCTGCGCCCTTGTTACTCCCTTTTGCTCCGCACTTTTATGTTAGCTGTCTGATCTTGCAGGCCCTTGATTTTACTATATTTGTGAAGACCTTTCAGTCTACCCTGCTGTCTACTTAAAGCTTAAATCTCCTTTACTGCCCCTGTGCCACGGAGTCACCGGCCCCCGTGTAAACTCAACTGGCCTGCTTCATTTGGTTCAGGATGGTTTTAAGCAAGGACTTTGTTTTGTTTTTTAAATTTTAGGCTGCCATCTATTCTCTATAGTTCTCCTTTTTTTTGGGGGGGGGGCAGAACTGGGGATTGAACCCAGGGATATTCTACCTCTGAACTCCACCCCTAGCCCAATTTTTTATCTTTATTTTGGAAACAGGGTTTCGCTAAGTTCCAGAGGGCTTCACTAAGTAGCTGAGGCTGGCCGCAAACCTGTGATCCTCCTCTCTCAGCCTCCCAAGTATTGGGATTACAAGTGTGTGCTGCCACGCCCAGCTCTAGTTCTTCTTTGTTTGATGCCAACATAGAAACACAGAGACTTGTCTGATCTGACATAACTGCCCGAGCCAACGTGCCTTGAATAGTGCCCAGCGTGTCGTCTGTGCTCAATGCACATTACTTCTTGTTTTCATCCCAGCAAGAAACCTAGGGTGTAAGCGCTATTAGTATTCTCGTTTTCCAGACTGGAAGACTGGTTCGGGAATCTGAAGCCAAGGTCACACTACTGGCTATATAAAGAACCCCGTCTCAGGGACTCAGGCTCATCAGTGATTTTTCACTTAACTGTTGCCGAAAATGGAAGGAAAAGGTGCCTTGTAGGGGAAGATCATGGAATACAGTATCTTTGTTGCTATTTGAGTTCTATTTCTGCACTGCTAACTTATTGTAAAAGGTTTCCTAAAAGTGATAAAATCACTCAATTAAAAGGAAAAATACTGTATAGAATGTAAAACAAAGTATTTTTTTTTTCTAGTATTGGGTATTGAACCTAAGGTCATTCTGCCTCCAAGCTCCACCCCCAGCCCTATTTTATTCTTCATTTTGAAACGGTCTCACTAAGTTGCAGAGGGCCTCACTAAGTGGTTGAGGCTGGTCGCAAACCTACAATCCTCCTGTCTCAGCCTCCCAAGTACTGGGATTACAAGTGTGTGCCACAACGCCCAGCTTATAAAGGAGTTTTTTAAAAAAGTACACTACTTGCTGTATTTATGAGTATTTCCTCATGACAAGAAACTTTTGGTAGTTATGGTGTGACTCATTTGAGCTCACTGATACCTAAGCTGTTTTCATGCATGTGTAAGGACCCATTTGAAAGACCACAGAAAAGCTTTGCCTTTCATGTCTTTTCTTTGAATTTTTTTGCAGTTCTGGACATCAAACCTTCACACATGCTTGGCAACACTCTACCGCCAAGCTAAACCACCAATCATGTCATGCTCTTTTAAATATACTCAGTGGGGAAATGTGTTTCCTCTGTGTCTGAATAAAGACTCAGGTTCCACATTTTCAGTAACAGAAAGACCCACCATCTACATATTAGAAAATGCCAGCTACATCAAATGCCACACACGGGTTATAAAGCCTCTTTCTTCCCTGACTTATACCTCCTTTTTAATTTTAATTTTATTTTCTATTTTTTATGGTACTGAGAATTGAATCCAGGGGTAGTCTACCTTTGAGCTAGACCCCCAGCCCTTTATGTTTTAAATTTTAAATTTAAAAACTTTTTTTGGTACTAGGGATTGAACTCAGGGGCATTCTACCTCTGAGATACACTTTCAGCCCTATTTTTTTTTTTTTTTTTTTTTGCAGTACTGAGGATTGAACCCAGGGGCATTCTACCTTGGAGCTACACTCTCAGTCCTATATTTTATTCTTTATTTTGAAACAGTCTCACTGAGTTGCGGAGGGCATCACTAAGTAGTTGAGGCTGGCTGCGAACTTGGATCCTCCGGTTTCAGCCTTCCAACTACTGGAATTATAAGCGTGCACCACCATGCCTGGCAATTTTTTTTTTTTTAAATTTTGAAACAGGGTCTCTCTATGTTGCTGAAAGTCTAGCTATATTGCTGAGGCTGTCTCAGCCTTATTTTTTATTCTGTATTTTGAAACAGGGTCTCACTAAGTTGCACAGGGCAGCTGGGCGTGGTGGCGCACGCTTGTAATCCCAGCATTCGGGAGGCTGAGACTGGAGGATCCGGGTTCGTGGTCAGCCTCAGCTACCTAGTGAGGCACTCCTCAACTTAGTGAGACCCTGTTTCAAAATAAAGAATAAAAAATGAGGCTGGCTACGAACTTGGATCCTCCTGTCTCAGCCTCCCAAGTACTGTAATTACAAGCGTGCACCACCATGCCTGGCAATTTTTTTTTTTTTTAATTTTGAAACAGGGTCTCTCTATGTTGCTGAAAGTCTAGCTGTATTGCTGAGGCTGTCTTCAAACCTGCGTTCCTCCTGTTTCAGCCTCCCAAGTACTTGGATTATAGGCATGTGTGAGACCACATCCAGTTGATTTCTACCTCTTTGATTTCCGTGGAACTCAAGCATCCGTCCCTGGCGATTACCTCAAATAACAGGAGAAACAGAACACTCTCTCCAAGTTGTTCCACCAAAACCTCTCCTGTAACTGATGTGAAAGCTATATACACGGAACACTAACAGTCCTCTCCCCAAAATTTGTTCCTTAATCTTTGGCACCTGCCCTTTTTAAGCACTTCATGTGTGTGAAAGTCCATGTTATAAAAGTAATTCAACTGTACTTTCAAGATGTAGCATAAGACATACAAAATTGTTGACAATGTGCTCCAGTATACACTTGTGAGACAGTACTATTCTACTATATTCAACATTTTTATATTTTATGTTTATCTGACAGCATGTAGAGCACTAGGAAGATTTAATAACTCTATTTATTTATTCATTTATTTATTTATTTATGGGGATTGAACCCAGGGGTGTTCTACCTCTGAGCCATACCCCCAACCCTTTTTATTTATTTTATTTTTTTTTATTTTGAAACAGGGTCTCACTTAATTGCTGAGGCTCTCCCTAATTTGCTGAGGCTGGCCTTGAACTTGCGACCCTCCTGTCTCAGTCTCCCAAGCACTGGGATGACAGGCATGTGCCACCATGCCGGGCTTAACAACCCTTTTTAAAGGGTCACAATCCACAGTTGTACCTACACTGGTAGTTGTAGCCAGATTTGAAAATATGCATCCTGATTTATTAACTCAGTTCAATGTCAGGTAGCTGTGTCTTCAGATTTTTCCATTTCTGTCTTCTATTATATGAGCATCCCGAAGGACACTATTGTGAGTTTTAAAGTGCTTCTTTGGTGGTGGCCTATGTGCTTTTTTTTTTTTTTTTTTTTTTTTCCTTCAGTACTGAGGATTGAACCCAGGGGCATTCTACCTCTGAGCTCCACCCCCAGTCCTATTTTTTATTCTTTATTTTGAAACAGGGTCTCACTAAGTTGCAGAGGGCCTCAATAAGTAGCTGAGGCTGGCTTTGAACCCAGATCCTCTTTTCTCAGCCTCCCAAGCACTGGGATTACAAGTGCTCGCCACTATGCCCTAGGTGCTTATTAAACAGACTTTCCTGCATCTTCATACTCAGGGCTACACTCTTCACCACTCTGGAAGGCGCTGGTCTATTGACTAGCGCATGTGATCGGGGATCCTAGAGCCGCCAGCCCCCGCTGCTCTTGCTGGATCATAGAGAAAAGCGCAGGACTGATCGCTTTGCCCTGACTCATGGCGTTCTTCCACAACTCTCTCCACAGCATGGTTTCGTTGAATGGCCCTCAGCTTGGAGCTTTGCACAGCACAGCAGGAGTACAAGCCCGAGCCGAAGACAACATCTACATTATTGAGGATAATCTTTATGTCATGGATTAAGAAGGGGTGGCACACGTAGGGGTTTTATGCCCAGGACTGCAGAAGACAGTGGCTACACACTGGCATGTCAGACACCTGTTAAACTCCAGGATCACCTTTTCTGTCTCATTTTTCACCTGACATTCCAACGTGTCAGTGCTACTGGACAGAGTGATTTTCTAGCTCAAAGCATATAGTCAAACTCATTGTCAACATCGTCCTATTTTTTTTTTTTTTAATAGTAAAACTAGCTCAGTCTTTGTATTCATTATAGAGCATTCTCTCAAACTGGAACACATTAGACTTGTGTGTATGCCTTGGTGCCCATAATTCTTGTATCCATTAAAAAAAAATCAATGTAGGAAATGAACTTTTTATCTTGCCCACCAAAACTGTCAAGAAAAGAGGAACAGGATTTAAGAACCAAGAAATTCAATTTGAGACTTCATCTGACATTTCACGGTTACCTCTTGTTTTTGCACTATGACTCTAAATGTTGCATTTCTTAAGTTCTCTAAGTTTAAACCATGAAGGTATGTGGGCTTTTATTTCCTCTATCAGGAAACAGAAGTGAGTCTAATTTCACCGTTGTAGGTAATACGTTTTCTCGTGGTTCTGGATCAGGATGGCTATTTTGGCAGTCAGAAGGAGTAACCGTAGTGAGTATGGACCAAGGGGGAAAAAGCCATTTGCCATGTGGTTCAAGACATTTATGCAATTTCTGCTACATTTGTGCTATGGTGCCAGGCCTTTCTTGATTATTCCTTCCTTCCTTTCTCTCTCCTCTTTCTTTCACTTCTTTCTTTCTTTTGTGGTACTGGGGATCAAGCCCAGGGATTCTCTGCCACTGAGTATCATCCCTATCCTTTTTTATTTTTATTTTGAGACAGCGTCTTGCTAAGTTGCCAAGATTGGCCTCAAACTTGCCCTCTTCCTACCTCAGCCTTCCAAGCAGCTGGGATTACAGAAATGTGCTACCATGCATGGCTAGAACTAGGCATCTTGCAGACAACCATCAGGCCCTGAACTAATTTTTAGAATGAGAGTGAGGCAGGGCAGAAATAAAGGAAAAAAAAGGGGAGAAGGTAGGGGAGAAGTTAAGGAAGAAGGATTTCTGCCTTCGAAAAGTTCTATTACAAGGATAATGGTGTTGGAAATCGTCCCTAGTCTCATCTCAAATTCTAAATTTCTAAATTGTCTCCAGACAATTTGTATTTATATTATTTAAAGTTATATATATACATATATATATGTAAAATACCCTTCACCTTTCTGAATAACTTTTTTCAGAAACTTTATATATATATATATATGTATTTTTTCTTTCAATTCAGTTACATTTTTGGTTTTGCCAAGAGAGTTAACCAAAGGCTTATGATAAGGATATCTTCAGTCACTGGTATGATTGTTTAGACATGCAGACTTTCCAGGGTTGGTATTTCAGGAGAGAAACATTTCTACATGAACGGTTAACAGGACTGGGTATTAATTTCAATTTCAATTTGAGTCATCCCTGAAATAATTCATGCGGGGGGTTTGGAGTCACCATGGTGGTCTGGGGGGGCAGGCTGCTGGCTTTCAAAGGCCTCAGTTCTACACCGCTCTGCAGAGTTCTGGGAAATTTACAGGCCCCCCGATTGAGGGTTCTGTGGGCAAATTAGACTGTGACACAGTGTATTCTGGGTTTGCCAAGTGGGGTCAGCCTGAGCTCATCTAAAAGTTTATTGCTTTCCCACTCTGATGTTTTCTTTGTCTTCCAATTGAGGCAACACGCAAACACTTAGAGCTTTAAAATTGAAGCTTCTCTGGAAAGGCTTTCTAAGATTGAGCTGTAGGGTGTGTGTGTGTGTGTGTGTGTGTGTGTGTGTGTGTGTGTGTGTGTGTGTGTGTGTTGCTGGGAACTGGAACCCAGGGCAGGCACCACTGAGCCACACTCCAGCCCAGTCTGTACTCTATTTTATTTTATTTTTTTGGCTACACTGGGGACTGAACCCAGGGGTATTCTACCTCTGAGCTACATCCCAAGCCCTATTTTTTAATCTTTATTTTGAAACAGGATCTCACTAAGTTGCAGATGGCCTTACTAAGTTGCTGAGGCTGGCCATGAACCTGCGATCCTCTAGTCTCATCCTCCCAAGTACTGGGATTACAAGCGTGCGCCACCAGGCCTGGCTCCTCCGGTGTGTATTCTTAGTGAGGCCACACCCTTAACACTGTGTCCCTCATCGCTCTTGCCTGCACACTTTGACTCTTGCCTGATGCTTGCAGGGCTTTGAGTTTACTCTGCCTGCTCTCATCTTCATATTCTTCCTGGAGATTTAGGACGCACGCTAAAAGGCCTGGGAATCTGGTTAACTGTTGAATGTAGCATTTCCAAAATGTATTTGAACACATGAGTACAGTGATTAGTGACATTCTGGGAAACAAAATATATAGGGGATTAGCAGAAACCCCATAATATGTAGGATTAAGGATAGGATTTGAGTTCTAATCCTCTTATCAGTAACACTAGAGGGCTTTAGGGTAATTTGCTTTTTATATCTAATTTTTCCATCTGTAAGCTATAATCATTTACATATCTACATTGGTGTATACTGGCAATTTTAGTGAGATGCTACTTGAGAATTCTCTGAAAAGGGAAGAACACTACAGAATGCAAGTTATTGTTTCCTAGTAGATTTTGTAGTAATAAAAGCTAGCATCAGTGCTCCATAAATAATTTCACTGGTGTTATATTCATACATTTCTCTCTCTCTCTCTTCCTTCCTTCCTTTTCTCGTTCTCTCTTTCCTTCTTTCTGGTACTGGGGATTGAAACCAGGGATATTTTATCTCTGAGCTACATCTCTAATCCTTTTTTATTTTGAAACAGGTTTTCACTAAGTTGCTGAGGCTGGCCTCAAATCTGTGATCCTCCTGTCTCAGTCTCCCAAATACTGGAATTACAGGTGTGCACCACCATGCTCGGTGTATAAATTTCTTGCTATGTGACATCTTTGTTAAAACATAATGTTTTCTTAAATAGGGGATGTTGGATAATTTCATTTTCACTTTATGTAATAGGAAAAATAGTCAATAACTGAGAGGATGGGTAAGAAAGAAGAAAGGGGAGGAATTTAGCTAATATGTCTTTTTTCTGTAAATATATCAGTCTCCTAGGTCATATTGAATTTTGTTTTGATTTTGATTCTTTGAGACATAATTGAGGTTTTGTTACCTACAATCTGTCTTGGAATAATAAGACACTGCTGTAATTAAGACTGTCTACTTAAATTTAGGAAATCTTGCACATCATTACGAAGTCGCAGAACCAATCACTGATAGCTATAAGTATGGGATAATTTTGTGACTACATGAAAATGAAAGGCTTATAGTGGTTGTTCAATTTTGTTTGTATGTTCATTCATTAATAAAAATTTTTTTTTCATTTCAAAAACTAACTTGCTATTTTCTCAGATTCCCCCGTTCATTGGTGCCTCGAATCTTTATCTTGCTGTGGACTCTCTCAGGATATGTCTGAAGTGTGTCAAAATTCCAAAACTCACTGAGGGTACAGGAGGTGGGAGGTGTCACGGACGTTTCTAGGTGCTGGAGAGAGAGAGAGAGAGAGAGAGAGAGAGAGAGAGAGAGAGAGAGAGAGAGAGAGAGAGAGAGAGAGAGAAAGTCCAGCCTGAACACCAGTTCCTAAGGAGCCCCAGTTTAGTAGGAAAGAAACATAAAACCCATCATTTCTGGTGCTAAATTAATTGCAAAGGGAAAAGAGAATGTTGTAATAGAGACTCACTGCTTAACCGTGGCATGTGGGGCCAGAAAACTTGGTTGCAGAGGATGGAGCACATTGCCAGAGGTTCAGCATCATCCATCCCTGGTCTCTTCCCACTAGGTGCCAGTCGCGCCCTCTAGTTGTGGCAACGGGAGGTGCAGCACCAGCCCGAGTTGAGAACCTCCGGGATGGAGGGCAGCTTGGGCAGGTGCAGCGTGGAGGAGCAGCTGCAGCCTAAGCCTGCTGTCAGAGGCTGCCTCTGGGAAGGAGATGACATTTGAGATGAAACCAAAACAACGTGTAGGCGGCAGTCACATGAACATCTGCAAGAAGGAATCTACCGAACACCGAGGCCCTGGAGCTGGACATGAGAGAGGAAGTCGTGTTCCGAGGGCTAGAAAAACACGTGTGTGGCCACGGCGAAGTGAAGGCGTAGGGTGGGCAGAGTGAGGCTGCGGAGGTGGGCAGGGTGCCTTGCCACGGGTTCTGCACACACACCTGTCTGGGCCAAGAGCCCCACTCTTGGAAGACAAAGCTCTTCAGCATTTTCAGTTAAACCTGCAAGCGGTTGCCATACTGTATGTGGACATCTTAGTAATATGCTTCAGGAATGTTGTTCTGAGCCCTCTGAGAAAAAAGCCTGCCTCAGTGGGTGCCAGAGGGGCAGGCAGGAGAGGGAGGCGGGGAGAAGGGTGCACTTGAGCAGATGCAGTGTTCCCAAGAGGCTGCGTGATGGCACCCAGGCCTAAGAAGAAGGGTCATGGTGGAAGAGGGACGTGGTGGCACCATGTGGCCCAGATTGCATCCGGCCCAGCTGCAGCTGAGTCCTCTTTTCCTGTGCTTGCAGCTCTGAGAGGCAGT
>PVLC010020812.1:10340-28876 GCA_004027655.1 Graphiurus murinus | reverse complement strand
CTGGGGATTGAACTCAGAGGCATTCTACCTCCGAGCTATACCCCCAGCCCTATTTTTTATTCTTTATTTTGAAACCGAGTCTCACTAAGTTGCGGAGTGCCTCACTAGGTAGCTGAGGCTGGCCGCGAACCCGGATCCTCCGGTCTCAGCCTCCCGAATGCTGGGATTACAAGCGTGCGCCACCACGCCCGGCTGTAAGTTATGCTTTAAAACAAAGATCCTTGTAATTTTTTTTTTTTTTTCCAGTACTGGGGATTGAACTCAGAGGCATTCTACCTCCGAGCTATACCCCCAGCCCTATTTTTTATTCTTTATTTTGAAACCGAGTCTCACTAAGTTGTGGAGTGCCTCACTAGTTAGCTGAGGCTGGCCGCGAACCCGGATCCTCCGGTCACAGCCTCCCGAATGCTGGGATTACAAGCGTGCAACACCACGCCCGGCTAGATCCTTGTAATTTAAGTTTAGCTTTCTGTGGGTGGATTTTGGGAATGTTTGGTGAGATTTGGTTGTCACGGGGACGGAGGGGTGCCACTGACACCTGGATAGAGGACAGGGATGCTAGCACCATGGAAAGTGCAGCACAGCCCGCGGCAAAGAAAGGATTGTCCAGCCCCGAAGGTCAGCAGTGCTCAGGTGGAGGTGCTTTGGATCAGCGGGCTTCGCTGATGACAGAAGCGTTCTTGATGTATTTAGGAGCACTGTTTGAGTTCTCTGGTGTCAAAGAGGAAATTTTTAGCCCCAGAATATCAGTAGATGTGGCTTTGCAGTGTGGGCAGGATCAAGTGAACAGTGCAGTCATCTGCCTTCCCAGTCTCATTTTAAGAAGCACTGTGTATTTTATTGTGTATAAAAGAGCTTATAAAATCACGTGTATTTTGAGAATTGATGTAGGTAACTTATCAGTCTAGATCTGGTTATCGATGAGATTTGGTTATGCTGTGTGTTTCAGTTAGAGACCTGATTTAGTTGTACAGGAAAGAAAATAAGTAACTGACTTAAAAGGGATTTACATTTCTCATAAGATGAGAGTTCTGGAGATGAGAGTTCAGGACTGTTACTTGACTCCATAATGTCACCAAACCTGTCTCTTATTTCTGCTTTTTACCTGTGGTCCTAGGAAGGCCCTGTCTGTTCCTGCCCCTCCCCCGGAACCTCAAAACCGGTGTTCCAGGCAGACCCAAGTGAGAAGGGCAGGGGTCTGCTGAGCTGTCTTTTGGTGTTTTGTTTTGTGAGGGCGGGGGAGGGGGGTCCTCGCCTTGTTGCCGAGGCTGATCTCAACTCCAGGTGCGGGTGATTCTCCCACCTGAGCCTCCTGAGGAGCCGGGACTGCTGTATGCACCACTGTGCCCACTTTGGTCCTCTTTGTAAACCTTCCTTTCCCTGCAGCCTGACCCAGTGATTCTGCTTGTTTCTCAATCGAGACTGTTCATGGGGCTGTTCTTAACTGTAAGGGAGGCTGGAAATGCAGGGTTTTAGTTGCATTCATTGTAAGAAAAGCAAAAGCTTTTAGTAAGAAAGAAGGGATAGCGGAATGCACACTAGTACGCATCTCTTGGGAGTTGGTTTGTGTGTGTACGGGGGTTACTGGGGATTGAACCCAGAAGCATTCTGTCTCTGAGCTATACCCCAGCCCTGATTTATTTTGAAACAGGGTCTCACTAAGTTGCACAGGGCTTTGCTAAGTTGCTGAGGCTGGCTATGAACCTGTGATCCTCCTGTCTCAGCATCCCAAGTACTTGGATTACAAGCATGTGCTACCACACCTGGCTCCATTATGTTTTGTAAATTTAATTAATTAATTATTGATACTGGGGGTTGAACCTAGGAGCATTCTACCTCTGAGCTACACCCGCAGCCCTCTTTATTTTTTATTTTAAAACAGGTTGTCGCTAGTTTGCAGAGGGCCTCATTAAGCTGTTGAGGCTGGCCTCAAACCCATCATCCTCCTGTCTCAGCCTCCCAAGTACTAGGATTACAGGCCTGAACCACCATGTCTGGCTTTGTAAATGGTTAAACTCTTCCCTCTGCTATATTTGGGGCCCTCCCTGTTTTATTTATTTGTTTTTTGCAACGTTTGTAACCTTTTATTGAGGTATACACAAGTATTTCTCTGGGAAAATACAGGAATCAGCAACTAAGGGGATGCTCTTCACTGTGGAAAATGGACACACTTGTGTAAGGAAGGTATTGGCGGAGGGGCGGGGCCGCTAGGGACTCCTGTCCTCTTTGTCCGGGTCTTTTTTGAGTCCTGTCCTCAAAAAGTCAGCATCTTTCCTATAAACTAGTAATGACCAGTGGGGTTCTTAAAAAGACTTGTTTATAATAGCAGTGAAACCTGTAAGGCTTTTCAGAACTTTTTAGCATATCATAAAAACAAATGGGAAGCCGGGCGTGGTGGCGCACGCTTGTAATCCCAGCATTCGGGAGGCTGAGACCGGAGGATCTGGGTTCGAGGCCAGCCTCAGCTACCTAGTGAGGCATCCACAACTTAGTGAGACCCGGTTTCAAAATAAAGAATAAAAAATAGGGCTGGGGGTATAGCTCAGAGGTAGAATGCCCCTGAGTTCAATCCCCAGTACCGAAAAAAAAACCCAAAACCAAAACCAAAAACAAATGGGGAGAATAAATAGGGGCAACTTGCCTTTCCAGGTTATAGATTTATTCCAACTAACATTTGCTTCTGTCTTAAGGATAAGCAAATGGTTCTGTGAGACAGGATGAGGAGCTAGAAACAGACCTATGCATGTATGGAAATTTGGTTTATGATTGAGTAAATATTACTCAAACGCAAGAACCAATAAATGGGATTAAACTGATTAACTTTCCATTTGAAAAGAATAAAAGTCCATTGGTACACCTCTGGCTAGTAATGTTTTGTGTCTTGCAGGAATTTTCATATCATTTTGTTTACTTCCAGAAAAATTGAGGCATTCAGGTTAGAAAGTTGAACATCATGGCCCCTCAGTACAAACTTGGGGGAGAGAGTTATCAAATAATGAGACCAACCCAGAGAGAGCAGCAGGACAGAAATCATGAAGTGGAAATGATGATAGAATAGGAACAGCAGTGTCAAAAACGAGTTCTTAGAAAGACGAAGGAAAGGTTTTAAAAACTAAAAAATTAAAATCTTCGGTACTTATTTTGTGTGTTGGTTTTGTAGTGTCATAGTTTACAGGATCCTGTGTACCCCCATAATTATTATGAAATCCTGTTCTTTTTTGTCTCATAAGTTTTCTCTCTTCCCAGCTGGGAACAGTAGTATGCACCTGTAATGGGCAGGAGGATCACAAGTTTGAGGCCAGTATGGGGAACTTAGTGAGACCCAGTCTCAAAAAAAAAAAAAAAAAAAAAAAAAAAAAAAAAAAAAAAAAAAAAAAAAAAAAAAATTAAAGTGTTGGGGCGGGGCCAGATGTGGTGGGACACACTTGTTACCCCATTATTTGGGAGGCTGAGACAGGAGAATCGCAGTTTTGCAGTCAACCTCAGCTATTTAAGTGAGGCCCTCCACAACTTAGTGAGACCCTGTTTCAAATAAAAGAATAAAAAATAGGGCTGGGGGTGTATCTCAGAGGTAGAACACCCCTGGGTTCAATAAAAAAAAAGTGTTGGGGGTATAGTTCAGTTGTAGAGCTACCCTGGGTTCAATCTCTAGTACCAACAAAAACAGACTGCTACAGAAAAAAACTCACTAGGATACTAGGAGCTAATAATTGAGTTTAAGACTCCTTGAAATTAGGTGGAAGTTTAACAAAATGTATGTGGAGAATGTTTTGATTGCACTGAAGGGTTTTTACACTAGGCCCAAAGGGTAAAGATATGAACCAGACAGTTACCTGTCCCAGGGACTGTGGGAGTGCTGAAGATAAGAGAGCCAGGAACCCTCGGGAAGGGCATCAGGCAAGAAGTGCAGAATTTATTTATGCTTAATGCATAAACCATCTGATACACTTAAAATGGTTTAAAAGTTGTTTTCACACCAGTACTTGAGAGGCTGAGACAGGAGGATGGCAAGTTTGAAACCAATCTCAGCCACTTGGAGAGGCCCTCAGCAACTTTGTGAAACCTTGTTTCAAAATTAAAAAATATGGGTGGGAATATAGCTTAGAGGTAGAATGCCCCTGGGTTTAATCCCCACTACCACACATACACACCAAAAACAAAAGAAAACAAGAACAACTATTTTTGTGGTAGCCTGAGCTTTTAAAAGCCCAGTTTAATTGTTGCAGTTAGAGCACACATTGTTGCCTTTGGTTTTTCGTGGGGTATGTTTCTGGCTTTACCTGGCGAATTCTTGGCTATGGTTCCATTTGGGAAGTGGGAGCCGCTGTGTGCTGCATGTAGACACACCGGCCTGAGTGAGCCTGCCTTGTCCTAATCACGGCTGGAGGAAGAGTTTAGGGATACTTCTGTTTCAGAGTAACAGTTATGTGGCATGAAAGTGAAAAAGTAAGAAAGAATTTTAAGATAGAAACTCCAAAATTTAGGTTGATGTTATAAGAATTAAAAATTTTTTTTTGTTGTGCTGGGGATTGAACCCAGTGGCATTCTATCTCCAAACTACAACTAGCCCTATTTATTTTTTATCTTGAAGAATGGTGTTGCTAAGTTGCATGATTGGAGTGTGAGGTGGCCAGTGCCTTGTTCTGCTGCCTCGGGTCTCATGCTTGCTCGGAGGGTGGCAGCCTGCAGTGAGCAGGAGACGAGAGCACAGGTGAGGTGTCTGACCCAGCACACCAGCTGCTCAGAGCGTGGCGGCCCTCCCCTGGGCAGTGGGCCCGAGAATCGTCTCTGGTGCCCTGAGGGTCAAGGCAAGGCGTGCCACGTGCTTCGCGCTGTGAGGGGCACAGCCTGGCGTCTCCCTCTTCCAGTTTGCCCCTGAAGCCCTGGGGCAGCTTACAGCTGCAGCGATTACCCCAAGATCATTCACCAACAAAAAATAGCGATCATCATAAACATTTCTGGTACATCAAGACTAGAAACATTTCTATTTAGAAATAACTCCAAGAACAGTTTTTATTTTTATTTTTTTGTGGTACTGGGGATGGAACCCAGGAACCTTCTACTCTGGTCTGTACCCCCAGACCTTTTTTATTTTTTATTTGGAAACGGGGTCTCGCAAAGTTGCTGAGAGTGTCACTAAATTACTGAGGCTGTCCTTGAACCTGTGATCCTCTAATCTCAGCCTCCTAAGTACTGGGATTACAAGTGTGCACCACCACACCTGGCTCAAGAACAGTTTTTATATTTTATTTTTGCATTGAAAATCAGGCATTTTCTGTGCTTATAAGGCTGCAAACATTGAACACTCCCAAGACCCGCTGGACATTCTGTAAGAAGTGTGGCAGGCATCAACCCCACAGAGTGACCCAGTACAAGGGGGCAAGGGTTCTCTGCACAGGGAAAGCTGCATTAGGACAGGAGGCAGAGTGGCTGCCGTGGACAGACAAAGCTGGAGCTACAAGGAAGGTGTGTGGAGCCCAGCTGTAGGCCGGAGGGAATGTTGGCTATTAAGAGATGCAAGGGTTTTGAACTGGGAGGAGCCAAGAAGAGAAAGCACCCAGTGACCTCGTTCTAAGCTTCATCTTTTGTTTTCTTATGAAGACAATAAAACTGTGGTTATGATCACTTAAAAAAAATCAGTAAGACTTGCTTCAGCCTCAGAAGAGTGTATTTATCCAAAATTAAACGAACACAGCAGCAAAGCTGCACTTTTTTTCCCAAATGGGAAAAGGGTTAACAAATGTTTTTCTATATTGGCTGGGAAAATATGCTTTGCTGTATAAAATTTAAGAGGGATATTAAAGTATATTTTTGTTATTTTAAGGAAATTCGAAATGAGTCCCATGACTATCCTCATAGAGTGGCCAAGTTTCCAGAAAACAGAAATCGAAACAGATACAGAGATGTAAGCCCATGTAAGTACTCGTGGGTTCGCCTGCATGTATATGTGTTTTGGTTTGCTTTGAGAGGCAGGATGCAATAAACAGGAGGGTTTTGGGTCAGAGTTGATAAATGCATTAAACTTTTTTAAAGTTCAGTAAAATATATTCTTAAAAGAAAAATTTGAAGGCAAAGTATAATAGAAGGAAAAACAATTAGTCATAATTATTTCATCCTTCAAACAGCATTATTTTGTGTATTATCAACTTTTTTCTTATGCTTATTTTTCTTTCTTTAGTCACAGCCAGTATCTATATGTATATAATATGTTCACCCATATATACTTTTTTATTTATTTCATGACCTTTGTGAATATTGCTTAAAATATTGGTGTAGTTTCCCCCCTGCTGAATTTCAAAAGTAGCATGTATTTACTACAGAAAAGTTATAAACCACAGAAAAGTGCGAAGGAAAAAAATGAATTAATAACAGTAACTTTTAGGTTTATAGTCTTTTGGCATTTTTTCTGAATAAACACATAAGTATATCCTTTTAAATTCGAAAGTATAATCTTGCACTTATTAATTTGTAGCTCTTTTCCTACTTAGCAATACATTGTAGACATTTTCCTGTTATAAAACAATCTTTGCTGAGAGACAGAAGAATCACAGGTTTGCAGCCAGCCTCAGCAACCTCTGTAACTTACAGTTTGAAAATAAAAATAAAATAGAGGTAGGGATATAGGTCAGAGGTAGAATGCCCCTGAGTTCAATCCCCAGTACCGCACCAAAAAAAAAAAAAAAAAATTACTGGCTTTGACCATGGCCTTGGATATACCATTCTTTTTTTTTTTTTTTTGCGGTACTGGGGATTGAACTCAGGGGCATTCTACCTCCGAGCTACACCCCCAGCCCTATTTTTTATTCTTTATTTTGAAACAGGGTCTCACTAAGTTGCGGAGTGCCTCACTGACTAGCTGAGGCTGGCCGAGAACCAGATCCTCCGGTCTCAGCCTCCCGAATGCTGGGATTACAAGCGTGCGCCACCACGCCTGGATATACCATTCTTATACATAATAGTTGCTCATGGTTGGACACTTAGATTGTGATGTGTGCACACGCATATACTGTTTTGTAAACAATTACAATGCTAGCAGTTTTAAAATGTATTCATCATGAGATGACTATGTTTTGTTCTATTGCTATAACTTTCAGATATTAAATGAGGCTGCATTGCTACTCCAAATGTTCCCCCATGTTCAATTGTAGTGAACTAAATGTCAGTGTTCTCTTTATGGTTAATTGTTAGTAGACTTTAAAAAATATGTATTGAGCCAGGCATGGTGGTGCATGCTTGAAATCCCTGTACTTGGGAGGCTGAGACAGGAGGATCTTGGGTTCACGGCCAGCCTCAGCAACACCAGGCACTCCATGGCTTGGTGAGACCCTGTTTCAAAATAAAAAAATTAAACAGGGCTGGGAGTGTAGCTCAGAGGTAGAAAGCCCTTAGGTTTAATTCCCAGTACCACCAAAAAAAAAAAAAAAAAAAAAAAAGGATCTATTGTATTCTTCTGTGTGCCCTTTCCCCTAGCTGACCAGTATGCTGCTGATGTGCCAAGCTTTCCTGTGTAGGTCGAATCACTTAATTCAGCGCAGCCACAGACTGTACGTCTTCATAAGCATTGTATTCCGTGATTATGGTCCAGATATTTAGGCTCTGGGTATCCCTCTGAAAATCCATCAATTACTGGAAAGAAAAGTTCATACTGTCCTTTTTTTTTTTCTTTGCGGTGCTGGGGATTGAACCCAGATGTGCTCTACCACTGAGCTACACTCCAGCCTTTCTTATTTTGAGACAAGATCTTGCTAAGTTACCCAGGCTGGCCTTGAACTTGTGGTCCACATGTGTCTCAGCTTCCTGAGTCTCTGGGATTACATGTGAGCACCAACCCTGCCTGGCCATGTTTTTATTCTTACACAAACAGGCTGTTTTTCTTTATGTGGACCAAGTACATTTCCATGAAGAGTATATTGGCTGATTTTGGTCGAATCAAATTAGGAGCAGTCTCTTAAAATGCTTCAGGTTGTTATTATAAATTACTGTTTTCTAAGATGCTTATTTTCCCTTATCAGTTAGAAGTGTTCATGAAAGTCAGGCATGGTGGTGTGCATGCCTGTCACACTTGGGAGGCTGAAACAGGAGGATCACAGGTTTGCAGTCAACCTCAGCAACTTAGTGAGACTCTGTTACTTAGTGAGACTCTGTTTTGGATGGATGGATGGATGGATGGATGGATGGATGGATGAAGTTACAGTTAAGAGGTAAAACGCCCCTAGGTTCAGTCCCTAGCATATTTCACACACACACACACACACACACTCTCTCTCTCTCTCTCTCTCTCTCTCTCTCTCTCTCTCTCTCTCTCTCTCATTAGTTGCAACACACTTGAAGACATGACCAACTTCCTCTGAAACCTGTGGCTCACCATGGCAACAGTTCTGGTGTGAGTGTATGTTCAGGGAATGGGGCTGTGGATAGTAATTCTAACACTCACCCCCTCCAAATTACTTGTTGGGAATTAATGAGCTAGATAGACCAGTTCTGTAATTAAGACTTTTGAAGAGAGAGAGGTGACCTTTTTTTGTAGTAGTAGTAGGGATTGAACCTAGGGTTGTTCTACCCCTGAGCTATACCCCCAGCTCCCTTTATTTTCCATTTTAAATCAGGCTCTTGCTAGGTTGCAGAGAGTCTCACTAAGTTGCTAAGGCTGGCCATGGACCTGTGATCCTCCTGTCTCAGCGTCTCAAGTACTGAGATTACAGGCATGCAGCACCATCCCCAGTTTGAGAGATACCTTTGGAAGGCAGTCACTTTCCAGTTGTACATCTTGCTTTGTCACCTTTCATTTTTTAAAAGTTTTTATTTTGATAATTGTAAATTTGCTTGCTGTCCTAAGAACTAATACAAAGAGATAGTATATCCCTCACCCAGTTTCCCCAATGCTGACATCTTAAGCTACTGCAGCACAGCATAGCAGACAGGAAATGGACATTGATACAGCCCGTCCAGGCTCCTCGCCACCTCTGCAGAGGTGTGTTCAGTACTGTGGGTATATATTCAGTACATTTGTGGGTGTGCTCAGTACTGTGTCTAAGTCCACGTGATCGCCAGGCGCAGGGACAGTCCAGGGGAGAGTCATCACAGGATCACTTGCGACCCTCCTGTGGCCACAGCCACTCTGCTCCTCTCCTCCTCCTCTGACACCAAGATTGCCTTTAATATTGGGTGGTTGGTTGGTTGATTGATTGATTGATTGTACCAGGGATTGAACCCAGGGGCACTCTATTTCTGAGCTACACCCAGCCCTATTTTTTATTCTTTATTTTGAAACAGGGTCTCCCTAAGTTGTGGAGTGCCTCACTAAGTAGCTGAGGCTGGCTGAGAACCTGAATCCTCCTGTCTCAGCCTCCCAAGTACTGGGATGACAAGCATGCGCCACCATGCCTGGCTCCTTGGACTTTTTAATTACATCCAACTGTGACACCCAGCCGTGGGCCAATCCGTCCGTCCTCTTTGCTACCCCTATGCCTCTGGCCGGCTCTGCCAGCCGGCTCGGTGGCATTGTTCCCCTCCTGCACGCCCTGTCTTTAATCCCAGTCCACCCTTAGCATGGCCCTGAGCCAGGCTTCTCAGGCTGACCACCCCTGGCCAGTCATAGAACTTCATCGAGCCTTTAGGTCTAGAGAGGAAAATGTAAAAAGGCAACCGGTCACTCTTCGACTCATGTCCTGCCACCTGGACCCTGCTTCCCTTGGTGGCCATCCTTTCTCCTGTCCCGGGCGGCCCCTGTCCTGGGCCGCCCCGTCCCGGGCCGCCCCGTCCCGGGCCGCCCCGTCCCGCCACCCTGGTGCCTCCGCCCCTCGCCGGCTGTGCTCTCAGCCATCAGCGCTCTTCTCCGTGACTTCCTCCACCGCCTGTGACTTGCGACAGTAGACTGTGCCTTCCTTCCCTAACACCGCTGTCCCGTGCTCCCTCTCTGGCCGCCCCCTTCCCGGTGCTTGGGGTCTCCTGGCTCCTGGCTCCTGTGGGCTCAGCCCTCGTCCCTGTCTTCCTCAGTCCAGGGCTCCCAGCTGCAGGCACACTGGTGCAAGTCATGCCTGCCTGCCAGCTGCCTGCGCCCACCCCGACTCGGAGAGCGCTTGTGGTGCTGGGTCAGCACTCTCCCCAGCAGCGCAGCCAGGAAAGACTCCTGACTCGGCTCCCGCTGGCTGGCGCTCTTGGCCGTCTCTCCCTCAGCATGGTTAGCGCTCCACATCTGGTTAGGACCTGAGTAATTATAATTTCCATCTCCATGTTGTATTTCAGAGTGCCGGCTTGTTCAGCCCTTGGTGTCCTTTCCTGGGTTGCCACCGTAGCCTCTAAGGCAGTCAGTCTCTTCCGTTTTTGCCTCGGCCCCTCCTCATAGCATTCGGCGTGACGTCTCCACTCCCTCACCAGTCAGTGCTCCACGACTTGTAGGAAAAGGATAACGTTGCTAAGCCTTATGATTCTAGGCCTTTTGGGAATTGACCTTTTATATACCTCTCCAATTTTTTTTCTAGCCATTTTCTTTTTTTTTCTTTTTTTTTTTTTTGTGGTCCTGGGGATTGAACTCAGGGGCATTCTATCTCCGAGCTACACCCCCAGACCTATTTTTTATTCTTTATTTTGAAACCGGGTCTCACTAAGTTGTGGAGTGCCTCACTAGGTAGCTGAGGCTGGCCGTGAACCCGGATCCTCCGGTCTCAGCCTCCCGAATGCTGGGATTACAAGCGTGCGCCACCACGCCTGGCTTCTAGCCATTTTCATACAAATTATTCATTTCAGTAAAACTGAATCATGTGGCATTCTCCCAGTGTGACTAGTTTTTAACACCTCAGTGTCTTCAAATATGTCATTACCTTTTCTCCCTCCCTCCCTCCCTCCCTTCCTTCCTCCCTTCCTTCCTGCGATTGAACCTAGGGGTATTCTACCTCTAGGCTTCACTCCCAGCCTTAACCCTAACCCTAGCCTTATTTTTATTTTGAAATGGGGTCTCATTAGGTTAATGAAAGTCTTACTACTTGCTGAGGCTGTCCTCTAACCTGTGATCCTCCTCTCTTAGCCTCTCAAGTACTGGGATTACCCGAGCTACCACACTGGCTTCTGTTTTTTTTTTTTTAATGTGGTACTGGAAATTGAACCCAGGGCCATTCTGCCACTGACTTATACCCCCAGCCTTTTTATTTTTTATTTTGAAACAAGGTCTCTTAATTTACTGTGTGCTGGCCTTGAGCTTGAGATCCTCCTGTCTCTCTTCCAACTACTGGGATCATGGCCATGCACCACCATGCCTGGCCGTCATTCCCTTTTCAAAATATCCTTCCTCTCCTCTCTCTGACTCACTTCAGTCCAAGTCCTCTTCCTGCAAATCAGCTCAAAAACCACTTTCCCATGGTGATAATATCATTTACTAGAGGAGCATGGAAGTGGTGATGTTCCCACGCACGGTGGCAGATACTTGACAGTGTTGGTTTGGTTCAGATACCGTTTCTCGCTGTGCTCTGGGAACCCAAGGATGGCTGCAGGAATTGCCCTGCAATGGGTAACGCTGTTGTAGAGTGAAATGCAGCGTGCAGAGGAGCCAAGAAGAGGTTCTCGGGGCGGCCTCAGGAGCCAGGAGTGACTTTTAAGAGAAGAATGGGGGCAGCGCCATAGAAAAGGAGAAAGTATTTTCTGAAGAAATCCAGGGTTCCAGATCTTTCTTTTCTAGACACTGTACCTATTGAACAGCCGCTCCCCCTTTCCCCTTCATCCAGCCCCTGGAAGATACCACCCCCTTCCTGTGTCTGAGCTTGGTGACTTTAGACACCGAGTGTATAAGAGGGCTCACGCAGTGTTTAGCTTTCTGTGATTGGCTTACGTCACTTGACAGAATGTCCTCAAGGCTAATCCAAGTGAAATAAAGTTTAGAAGAGACAGACACAAATGTGACGGGATAGCTCCGTGTCTTGATTGTGGTGGTGTTTACACGAATCTACATGTGTGAAAAAGTGGCAAAGAACTGTACACACATGAGTGGGGAAATTGGAGTACAAGCTGGACTGTCCTAGCGTCCTACCACGTTTCTGAATTCAGTGACCATCTTGAACTGGGTCCTGGGCAGCGCACAGACAGAAGTGGGTGTTCCTGGCTGCCAGGAACTCCTCTCTGAAAAGAAGGTTGCTGGTGGCTGGAGGCCTGTTAACCAGGGCCCTTGTTAGGAGCCACCGGCTGGCCCTGCTGTGTGTGGAGGGCCGGGGACGTGTGTTTGGAGACCGCTGAGTCACGGGGCAGACGTGGTGCTTCTCAAGCTGTCAGTCTACCTAGAATCAGGGAGGACATGGTTGTGCATGCATTAAAATAAAGATACTGCCAGGCGTGGTCGCGCACCCTTGTAATCCCAGTACTTGAGTGGTTGAGACAGAGGATTGCAGGTTCACGGCCATCCTCAGCAACTTAGTGAGGTCGTCTGCAACTTAGTGAGACCCTGTTTCAAAGTAAAAGAATAAAATAGGGATAGGGGTGTAGCTCAGAGATAGAATGCACCCAGGTTCCATCCCCAGTACCACAAAAAAAATTAGTAAAAAATAAAAATAAAGATACACGAGAAGTAGAATTGTGACATTCCTGTTAATTTTTTTTTTTTTTTTTTTTGCGGTACTGGGGATGGAACTCAGAGGCATTCTACCTCCGAGCTATACCCCCAGCCCTATTTTTTTATTCTTTATTTTGAAACCGAGTCTCACTAAGTTGCGGAGTGCCTCACTAGGTAGCTGAGGCTGGCCGCGAACCCGGATCCTCCGGTCTCAGCCTCCCGAATGCTGGGATTACAAGCGTGAGCCACCACACCCGGCTTATTCCTTTTAAATTTTAAGATAAGTTAGGAATTCGAATTTTATAATTGCCCCTCTCAGGATATTAAGGAGGGGGCTCTGTCAGTGTTTTTCCATGTCCAGGTTTGTTTGTTTTGCAGCAGACTACCCAACATGGAACATAATTGCAAATCTTTTGCTGTGCAGAAGAGGACCTAGTCTCTGAGTGCAATGTGAGAGGTGGTTCTTTTGTGTAAGACACACACGTGGGCGCACTCAGGACCTGTGGCATCTGGGCTCTAGTGGAGAGAGCGGAGCTGCCTTGCCATGCTCCCGCCATGGCCACGAAGCCGCTTTCCCAGAGCCTCTGGCTGGAGCAAAGATCACGGAACCCTCTCGAGGTCACAGTGTGATTCCACGTCTCGGGTGGGACCAGGCTGACACCGCTCTCATGCCGGCTGTCCTTCTGTGCTGCTCTGTTGCTGCCTCTTCCCACTCCCACTGCCGATGTGGGGCTCAGCATTACCGCTCGGTGCCGCAGGACACTCCCAGGGTCTCTATCTGAAGCTGTACTGTATGCTGTGGCGCTCTTGTCTTGAGAATCAGACGTGCATGCCAGTCCATCCACCTGCTCTTCTTTCATTTGTTTATAGTACTGGGGGCAACCCAGGGGCATTCTACCTCCGAGCTACACTCCCTGGCCCTTTATTGTTATTATTATTATTATTATTAATCATTATTATTAATTTTTTTTTGCGGTACTGAGATTGAACCCCTCCAAGCTACACCCCCAGTCTTATTTTTTTATTCTTTATTTTGAAACAGGGTCTCCCTAAGTTGCGGAGGGCCTCACTAAGTAGCTGAGGCTGGCCGTGAACCCAGATCCTCTAGTCTCAGCTTCATAAGTACTGGGATTACAGGTGGGCACCAACACACCTGGCTTATATTTTATTTTTAGACAAGGTCTCACTTAGTGGCTGAGAGTCTTGCTGTGTTGCTGAGGCTGGCCTCAAACCTGACACCCTCCTGTCTTAGCCTCCCAAGTACTGGGATTTAGGGTGTGTGCCACCACACTCAGCCATGCCAGTCCTTTAAGGAACTTCATTGGGGTCCTGTTCATCACCTGTGCTGGTGACACAGCCCACAAGCACCTTCAGGGTCTGATCTCCACATATTTGGGGACTTCTCTCTTGTCTGCTTAATTCTTCAGTCTTACTGATTTGCCCTCCTCCGTGCTGTGCCATTGTCTTTCTTTCATTCTTCGTCTCTCTGTTCCTTCTGCTGAATCCCCCTTCCTTCTGCACCTATGCAGCAAAGCCTGCTCATCTCTCTAGTCCTGCTCAGGCATAAGTGCTCAAGCTTCTTCCTAATGCAGTAAAGAGAATACTGTGAGTTACTACTTCATAGAAATGCTTTTCCTCAGCCGGGCGTGGTGGCGCACGCTTGTAATCCCAGCATTTGGGAGGCTGAGACCGGAGGATCTGGGTTTGAGGCCAGCCTCAGCTACCTAGTGAGGCACTCCACAACTTAGTGAGACCCGGTTTCAAAATAAAGAATAAAAAAAAAAAAAAATAGGGCTGGGGGTATATCTCGGAGGTAGAATGCCCCTGAGTTCAATCCCTAGTACCGCAAAAAAAAAAAAAAAGAAAAAAAAAAAAAGAAAAAGAAATGCTTTTCCTCTTAAAGTGCTTGAAACAAATAATGTTTGTTGACTAAAAATTGTACATGACTCTCCAGGCATGGTGGTACTTGCCTGCAATCCCAGCTACTCCACCTGAGGCAGGAGGATTGCAAGTTCGAGGCCTGCCTGGCAACTTAGGAAGACCCTGTCTCAAAATAAAAAATTAAAAACGCTGGGGTGTAGCTCAGTGGTAGAGTGCCCTGGGTTCGATCCCCAGTACTTCGTAGGACAACAACAATAATAATAAAAATTGTACATGACTGTGCCAGGTATTGAACGTAAGGAGCAGACCAGACCATGGCGGAGCCTCCCTCAGAGAGACGGTTTAGAGGAGGTGAGCCAAGGCTGGCTCTTGATGGAAACGGGGCTGCTGTGAGAGAAGGAAGGACAAGGCCACAGCAGAGGTGACGACGAGGGTGAAGGTGGCGCCAGGGAGGACCCGGGGCTGTTGGCGCAGTGGGAGCAACCTCACCTGGACGGCACGGAGAGGTGGTGCCAGTGGGTCCCGAGCCCGGCCTGGAGCCCTCTGCGCTTCCCCAGTGCAGGAAGTGTGCGTGGAGATGCCCATTGTAGGGCTGTGAGGGCGCACACAGTGATGCCAAGACGGGTCTGTCGTGCCAGACGTGGCCCTTGGTGGACACTAAGGATATGGCAGTCCAGTAGCTCCAGCTGGTTATGTGGTCAGCGAGAAACTATCACATAGAATTTTCTTTGCAGAGTGAACAATTGAAATGTTGGGACTGTGTGCTGGCGGGTTTACATTTCTACTCCACTAATATGGTAGTGTTTAGGGTGATGTAGGTTTTAGTTCTAGCTTTGCATTTGACTCATTGCTCTATTTGTGGAAGAAAAATCATAATACAGGTTCCCCAGTTGTTTGGAGTTGAATTGGATTGATGGATCTGTAAAATGCTTTGCATTCTTGGCAGAGAAATACTACCTAAGTTTGGACATCACTGTTTGAACACTTATTATTTATCTCTGCTTGAGAATAGGAAAATCTAAGGGGAAAGTCAACTCTTCATGCCCTACTAATAGGATGGGTCGCCTAGCTCAGGTAGAATGCCCCTGGGTCCAATCCCTAGTCACACACACACACACTCCCTTACTCTTGAGCTCTGCAGTGATGAATGCGCATTCTCCTTTCTGTTTGACCTGGAAAACGTTCCAAAAGGAGATGCCTTTACCGTAATGATAAATGAGGCGAAACCTGTGGGGTTTCTTATTATGACTGTGGAAAGAGGAAGCTACTGTGTTGTCAGCTCAGGCCACAGCTAGAGCCAGTCATTTCTTGAGAGATGAAACCATTTCTCAGAAAACATACTGCTTGAGGGGGAGGCAAAGGGACTCTTCATCAGAAATTGGCTTCATTTCTACCTAATGTATAAACCATAGCTCAGCTGGTATTGAATTTCTTCATTTACCCAGTGAGAAGAATTCAAAGCAGATCATTGCCCACAGAAAAAAGCATGTGTCCTTGACAATGCTGCTGCTGTAACTAAAATAGAGAAGTGAGGTTTCTTGTGGAAGTGTGGGGTGGTTGCTTTTGTGGGAGTTCATGCCATCTAGTTGCTACAGGCTTCATTTTTCTCCCTTTACTGGATCCTTTAAAAGACAGGGAAAAGAAAAACAACCATAGACATAGAATAGGAAGTACATCGGGCATTAGGACTTACACAGTCCACAGGTTATGGAACTCTGTCATTTTGATCATCTCATTTCAGAGGTTCCTGGGCAGAATAAACTGTGAAAGAGTAGAAAGCATGCGACTTTCTGTTGTTGATGTTTTGTTTTGGTTTTTCTAATTCCGAAGTAAAAAGTTTGGTTTGGAATGGCCAGTCTTCAGACTTGGGACTGACTGATGGTACAGGGCAGGGAAAGGGAACTTGGACCCCAGTGGGCAGGACCTGCCCTGTTCTCGCAGACAGTAGATGACTCTTGTCTGGTGAAGAGGCAGCATCCTTCCTTACCTTTGCTGGAGACTATAAATCATAAAGCCACAGTTTCTCAGAAAAAGGCTTTTATAGTTTCACTTCCTGAAACTTGTATATTCATGACTTTTTTTTTTTGGTGATACTGGGGATTGAACCCAGGAGCCTTCTGAGCTAGACCCCCCAGCCCTATTTTTAAACCTTTATTCTGAAACAGGGTCTCACTAAGTTGTGGAGGGCCTTACTAAGTAGTTGAGGCTGACCGTGAACCTGTGATCCTCTTGTCTCAGCTTCCCAAGTACTGGGATTACCCTGCTGGGCATGACTCTTTTTGATAGTCTCTTTTGACTCAAAAAAGTTGTATATACTTTAGCTGTTTATCAGTCCCCCCCCCCCCTTGGGATTGAGCCCAGGGGCATTCTATCTTTGAGCTACACCTCCAGTTGTTTTTATTTTTTATTTTGAAACAGGCTGACCATGAACCTACCATCCTCCTGTCTCAGCCTCCTAAGTATCCCCCGACCCCTTTTGAAACAGTCTCACTAAGTTGCTGAGGCTGTCCTCAAACCTGCCATCCTCTTGTCTCCCAAGTACTGGGATTACAGACATGTGCCACCATACCTGGCTTAATGTTTTCAGTCTTCTTAATAGAACTAAAATAAATATGTAGTGATACAAGTGTATATTTGAGAGTTTGTTTTTAATTAGTCCTGAGAAGAAAATGTAGCTTCGGTTACCATTTGAAGCCAGTTCTAAATAGCTATAGTTTTCCCATGGACTACTTTCCTTTTTTATTGTCATTTGCTAGCAAAATTAAAAAAAAAAAAAAAAAAAAAAAAAAGTCCTCCGAAGAGAATTCACAGTGACTCTGCTCTTGCTGATTGGAAATTAATGTAGGCCCGAAAGCTAGGCCGCGCAGGACACCCTGCTGGCTTCCAAGTGTGAACCTGCCTTTAGCAGTGTGTGTGATTACTGTACTTATGAGGTTTGGGGTAGCACGTGTTATAGATGTTAAGGGCTGAGGGAAGCTCACAGTGAATTTTAATCCAGAGTCCGTGGGCCAGGCATCAAGCATCTCTAAACCCAAGGTGAGGGGGCCTTTCTCCAGGCGTCTTCTCCCCGCTGGTGCTAGGGTCTGAGTGGCGCCTTGCAGGGCGTCCTGGCTCCCAGCGCTGCGCCGTGGCCCTGCTGCTCGCCTGTTGGCTGAAAGTCTGTTTTCAGTTGGGCAATGGAGAGGAGCAGCCCTTGGGTTTGTGTTCTGTCTGTGATTGCAACATTAGGAAATACATTCATTTGGTGTGGTATTTTAGTGAAACTTGAATTTTAGGGATTGTGTAGCTTTCTAAAAACGTATATTTGTTATCTAGGAGATCTGTGGTCTTTAGTTCATTAGGTAGCTGTACTTTTTAATATCTTGCATAATATAACAGTTAAAGGTGACTAAACTGTTAAAAAAAATGACTGTTAAAAAAAGTGCTTGCTTACGTCATCTTTCCGAGAACACTAGCGTATGTGATTTACTATAACAAGACCTAGTTTTTCCTGTTGGCAAATGACATGTAATATTTACAGAGGTCTTGGGTTCAGTCCAGCAGAAGCATCTCAAAGAAACTGATGTGTGAAACTAAAGCCATTTTTAACATTTTCTTTCATATGGAGATACTATAGATTTTTAGATTAAAAGTGGAAAGAAAGCCGGGTGTGGTGGCCCATGTTTATAATCCCAGTATTTAGGAGGCAGAGACAGGAGGATCACAGGTTTGTGGCCAGCCTCAGCAACTTGTGAGGCCCTCTGCAACTTAATAAGACCCTGTTTCAAAATAAAGAATAAAATAGGGCTGGGGGTGGAGCTCAGAGGTAGAATGCCCCCCTGGGTTCTATCCCCAGTACCACACACACACACACACAAAGATGGGAAGAAAATGGATATTTGGGAACAGTTTTTAATAGAATATATTTTCCAGAGTTAAACATTGTGTTTTCCATTGGTAACTTAGTTCTATGCTTCTGGCATGTGTGTATTTAGGGTTCTAAAGTAATGTGAATTGTACTTTTTTGTTTTTTGTTTTGCGGTACTGGGGATTGAACCCAGGGGGATTCTACCTCTGAGCTACACCCCTACTCCTATTTTTTATTCTTTTTTTTTTTTTTTTTTTTTTTTTTTTTTTTTTT
>PVLC010020812.1:0-10240 GCA_004027655.1 Graphiurus murinus | reverse complement strand
CCCGAATGCTGGGATTACAAGCGTGCGCCACCACGCCCGGCTCTTATTCTTTATTTTGAAACAGGGCCTCACTAAGTAGCTGAGGCTGGCCGCAAACCCGGATCCTCTGGTCTCAGCCTCCCAAGTACTGGGATTACAGCATGTGCCACCACGCCCAGCTATGATTGTACTGTTGATGCATTTCCTTGACACCTGCTTCTCTTCCTTTTCCCTCTAGATGATACAAGGCCAAATTATGTATTTCGAATACATAAATTAGCATAAACTTTAAATCTATGAGGTTTTTTATTTTTAAAAACTAGAACTAAGCCGGGTGTGGTGGCACACGCTTGTAATCCCAGTACTTGGGAGGCTGAGACTGTAGGATCTGGGTTCGCAGCCAGCCTCAGCTACTTAGTGAGGCCCTCTGCAACATAGTGAGACCCTGTTTCAGCATAAAAAGAATAAAAAATTGGGCTGGGGATATAGCTCGGAGGAGGAATGCCTCTGCGTTCAATTCTCAGTACCATACACACAACAACAACAACAACAAAACCCAGAACTATATCTAAGCTATAAACATTAGTTTTCAGTAGTAAAGCATTTTCAATGGTCTTTTAAAGAATCTAGTTTAGCCGGGTGTAGTGCTGTAATCTCAGTACTTGGGAAGCTCAGATAGGAAGATTGGGCAGTTGCCTTAGCAACTTAGCAAGACTCTCAACAATTTAGCGAGGCCCTGTTTCAAAATAAAAAATTTTCGAAATAGGTCTGAGAGTGTAGCTCAGAAGTAGAATGCCCCTGGGTTCAACCTCCAGTACACCAACGCGCGCACGCGCACACACACACACACACACACACACACACACACACACAAACGGAAAGAAAGAAAAAGAGATCTGGCCACATCTATTTGAAGCCATCTTTTTACATGTAGGTAGATTGACCAGTTCTTGGGCACTGAGAGTCTGTGGGACCCTTTTCCCTCTAGGAAGGTAGGTGCTTTATTTCATTCACCATGTTTCACTGGTCAGTTTTTCATGAGACAACAGCTAACATACTACAGACAGAAGCACTTCCCTTCCAACACTACAGTGACCAATAAGGTTAGGCTTTATACGTCCTTACAAAATTAGGGAATAATTTTGGATTTGTCTCAGCTCTCCCATGGTGCTAATTTATTTTTGTTTTGTTTCTTCTATTTTTTATAAATACCCTAGCACATTAATATGAAGACAAAAATTGACAAATTTGAGCAGAGTTATGGTTTCTCATTCTCTGTTTTCAGATGACCACAGTCGGGTTAAACTGCAGAATGCTGAGAATGATTACATCAACGCCAGCTTAGTTGACATAGAAGAGGCAAGAAGGAGTTACGTCTTAACACAGGCAAGTGGCATGATGTGGAGCAGGTGCCCCAAATGGACTTTTTGTGGTGGTTCTGCTTTGAAAACCTAGCTAAAAATTTATTTTCTTCTGCAAGTGAAGCACTGTTTCAGTTTTTTCCTGGTTATGAAACGAATTGCATACATTATAAGGCATTGAAGCTTTGAATATTTAAGGTAGAAGTAAAGTTGTTTTTAATGTTAGTCCAGTCTGTGCAGGGAAGATGTTATGAAATGGTGTAGGCTGGGTCTTCAGGCCTCTTGTCTTTGTTTTGTGTCTGACGCCCAGTGTGTTGCTGCTTCCTTAGGACCTCTGGTTCTCTTGCCTGACCGGTGAAGCATTCCCAGAGGTCTGTGAGGGCTCCTCCAACCTCCTCTCACTTTTCAGAGGGGGCAGCCACGCCTTGGATGGTCTCTGGCCATCTTCAGGGCCAGCAAGGTCACTGAGTCCAGCGTCCGTGCCAGGCCACGGCACTGCTGTCCCTGCATGCTCTGCACCCTGCTTCCAAGTGCGTCGGGCACACCCACACATCTGCACTGCTTTTTTCCATTCTGCAGTAATAGTGGTTTTTTTTTTTTTTTTTTGCGGTACTGGGGATAGAACTCAGGGGCATTCTACCTCCGAGATATACCCCCAGCCCTATTTTTATTCTTTATTTTGAAACCGAGTCTCACTAAGTTGTGGAGGGCCTCACTAGGTAGCTGAGGCTGGCCGTGAACCCGGATCCTCCAGTCTCAGCCTCCCGAATGCTGGGATTACAAGCGTGTGCCACCACGCCCGGCTAGTAATAGTGATTTTTGTTTACCCATTTTACCTGCTTTTAATTTGTCAAATAATGGAGACTTAATTAAGAGCATTGTCACCTGGGCGTAGTGGCACACACCTGTAATTCCAGTACTTGGGAGGTGGAGGCAGGAGGAGTACAGGTTCGAGGACAGCTTCAGCAACTTAGTGAGACCCTGTTTCAAAATTGAGCTTGGGCTATAGCTCAGAGGTTGAATGCCCCTTGGTTCAGTCCCCAGTAACACACACACACACACACACACACAAAATGAATGAATGAACTAAATAAAATAGAGCTGGGAATTACTTGGAGGTAAAGTGCCCGTGGGTTCAATCCCCAGTACCACCAAAAAAATAAATCAATACATCAATAGATAAAGGTAACTATAAGCTGTTACACAATTTCTAATTCACTGGAAACTATAATTATTTTACTAAAATATCTCCTGTGAATAAAAGAGAGAAAGAGAAATTTCATTTGCTAGGGGGGGAAAACTGGCAAATGATGTAAGTTCACAGTTCAAAGAATAAACTAAGATAGACAATATGAATAGATACTTCATTTACCTGATAATTAGGGAATGTAAATGTCAACCATCACTATTGTTGTTGCTATTATTATTATTATTATTATTATTATTATTATTATTGTTACTGGGGATTGAACTCAAGGAAATTCTACCTCTGAGCTACACCTGCAGCATTTTTATTTTTTTTGCGGTACTGGGGATTGAACTTAGGGGCATTCTACCTCCGAGCTATGCCCCCAGCCCTATTTTTTATTCTTTAATTTTGAAACCAAGTCTCACTAAGTTGCGGAGTACCTCACTAGGTAGCTGAGGCTGGCCGCGAACCCGGATCCTCCAGTCTCAGCCTCCTGAGTGCTGGGATTACAAGCGTGCGCCACCATGCCCGGCTTTATTTTTTATTTTGAAACAGGATCTCCACTAAATTGCTGAGGGCCTCTCTTAAGTTGCTGAGGCTGGCCTCAAACCTGTGGTCCTCCTGTTTTAGTCTCCCAAGTTCTGAGATTACAGGTGTGTGCAACCAGGCCGGGCTCGGCTACCACTTTTTCACCTGTCAGAAGAGCAGAAATTTTGAAAGTGTGTAATGCTCAGTGATCACATTATGTGGCTGAGAAATACCCAGACACAGAAGGGTTGTGTGTGCACGGCTGGGTTTGGTGGTGTGCACCTGGAGTCCAGGTACTTGGGAGACTGAGGCAGGAAGATTGCAAGTTTGAGGCCAGCCTGGGCAATTTAGCGAGACTGTGTTGTAAAATATTTTGAAAAGGCCTGGGGGCATGACTCAGATCCCACTCCCAACACTGCCTCTCCCCCCAAAAAAGTTTTCGGACGTGTGTACACGTACAATACACGTTTATTGCAACCTTATTTTCAGAGCACATGACTGAAATGGGTTAAATAGATGCTTAACACGGCATATTCAACAAATGCTGTTAGTGAGTTTATTTCTGGGGCCTGGGAATAAGCCTTTATTTTGCTGTTTTCAGCCTTTGTGTAATAGTTGAAGGTTTTCTTACGTACCTTCATTGACTTTATTCATTTATTTTTCATTTTACTTATTTGTTTACTGGTACTGGAGATTCAATCTGTGGTCCTCCTGTCTCAGTCTCCCAAGTAATGGGATTACAGGCATGCACCACCACACTCTTATTGATCTTTTCACATAAACCAGTATTTTAGCTAAAAAATTACTTTCTACTTGAGACAACTTAACATGAAAAGATAGAAGAGTTACCGTGGACACCCTTATCAATCTTTTCTTCTCTACCATGTTTTTTCCAAGTATCATTTATTGGTTCTTCTTTCCCTTGTTGTTGTTTTTGTTTTGTTTTGGTACTGGGAGCAGAACCCAGAGACATTCTACCTCTGAGCTACATCCCAGCCCTTTTGTTTCGTATTTTGAAACAGGGCCCCAATAAGTTACCACATGCTAGTCTTGAACCTGCAGGCCTCCCATCTCAGCCTCTCAAGTGCCTGGATTACAGGAGTGTGCCACCACCCCTGTTCCCTTGTTAGTTTTTTTTTTTTTTTTTTGCGGTACTGGGGGTTGAACTCAGGGGCACTCTATCTCCGAGCTATACCCCCAACCCTGTTTTTTACTCTTTATTTTGAAACCGGGTCTCACTAAGTTGCGGAGTGCCTCACTTAGGTGGCTGAGGCTGGCCTCGAACCCGGATCCTCCGGTCTCAGCCTCCCGAATGCTGGGATTACAAGCTTGCCCCACCACGCCCGGCCCTTGTTAGTTTTTTAAAAAACAGGTCTTTTCTCAAGATCTAATTTAGCTCCCATACATGTTCTGCAGTTCAGCTCTTGGGACCATGGTTCTCAGCCTCTGTAGCCTAAGAAGGTGGGTTCCTTTGTTCTTGCGGCGTCTGTGCGCAGATCCTGGTGCCAGCACTTCCTTGGCTGTTCTTTCATCCAGCAGATGCATTGACCCTACGTGGTGGCCAGGCTGCCAATATGAACTTTATATTCTAGTAAAGTAAAATTACTAACACTTAAAATAATTCTGCAGCATTGTTCCCTGTTTTATATGCTTTGTATAAGTTAAACTTCAGGACAACGCTCTGGGTAAACACCTTTCTCCTTTCTTTATCTAGGAGGGGGCTAGTCTAGAGACTAGGGACATTAACCTTGCTCATGTACGACAAGTTAGGTGAAGCCGGAATTTGATGCCACGTGGTTCATGGTTCCTGCTCTCAGTTGTTCTCCTCTGCTGCCTTAGAGTTGCCGTGTGACTTTGGACAAGTGACCTAACTCCCCCAGCCCTTATGTCTCTGTATTATCTGTCTGTCTGTCCTGTATGTCATCTGTGTTTGAGCAATTCGCTCTGTGTATTACTCTTGGTATTTGTTGTTGCTTTTTATCAGTCATCGTAATACTGGCAATAGTGATCCCTTCATAAAACCTGTGCCGTCCCTTTATGATAAAAAGAGTGCCTGGATAATACCTAGTGATGACTTCAACTTCTTGTCCCTGTTGGACAGCTTTTTTGACAAACCAAGACAAAGTGTGGGGGCTTGGATGTGAGAGCTCAGAAGCTTGCCTCTAGCTTTGTCTTTTCTCCTGAATTTCTCCCTATGTTTCCCAGAGTTCTTCTGGGTCTGTGTACCTGGATCTCAAATTCGGGACGTTGTGTTTCTGTGTCTTTTTACTAGCTGAACCTAGCTAGCCCCTTCTTGTCCCATTGGCGCAAGCTGTCCCTGCCTGGAGTCCTTTCCCGCCAGCGCCCTCCCCTTCTGAGCGCTTGGATTCCACGTGTATCAGGGCGGCAGAATTTGAAAGCATCTCCTTGCCCCAGCCCCTGCTGCTGCCCAGGTGTGCTTTCCTGCTGTGCACCTCCACTTCCAGCACTGAGGTCGTCTTTGCCCAGATGGGCCTCGGGCTTGGAAGGACTGGAGTGCACCCTGCTCCCTCCATCGTTCTACGTTCCCTCTCAGTGTCTGGACTCTTCTTTGGACAGTTTCAGTGTGACAGTTCCATGTGAGAGTTTCAGTGGTTTAGGTACTTCACGATTTCCACTTTTTCTGGAAATCCTTTTATAGTTGGCTTGGCCTGATTGGCCAGCCAGGGACAACACATCATTCCATGGATCTTGGTGACCCCTGGGAGGCAGGGCCTCTCTTTCTGCTCTAGAGGCTGAAGCGGACAAAGGCGCCCTTTGCCTGTGTCCTTTGTGGTGAGAACATGATCGGTCAGTGCTCCCACGGAGGATTCTGACACTGGTTTGCTTTTAAGTTATGCACAAACAGCAGGGTTGCTTTTGCCCAGCAGAGCCAGCAGAAGCAAGGCCAGCAGGGGAGAGTTGGGCGCGTCCCGGGTGGTGTCCCTGGGTGGCTCTTGTCGAGACAGAAGCTTGCCTGCTTGAACTCTCAGTCCCTGTGCACACCTTGGTCTCTAGCCACCCGAGAGCCCAAACAGATTCCTTTCCTGCTTAAGTAAATAAAGGTTTTGATAATTTATAACCCAAATCCTAACTAGTAGGGACTTTCTTTGTTTTTTGTTTTCTGTTTTTTTTTGGTACTGGGGATTGAACCCACGGACAGTCTATCTCTGAACTGCACCCCTAGCCTTTTTTTGTGTGTGCGGTACTGGGGATTGAACTCAGGGGCGTTCTACCTCCGAGCTATACCCCCAGCCCTATTTTTTTTTTTTTTTTTTTTCATTCTTTATTTTGAAACCGAGTCTCACTAAGTTGCGGAGTGCCTCACTAGGTAGCTGAGGCTGGCGGCAAACCCGGATCCTCTGGTCTCAGCCTCCCGAATGCTGGGATTGCAAGCGTGCGCCACCACGCCCGGCTCACCCCTAGCCTTTTTTTATGTTGAAGCAGGTTCTTGCTAAGGCTCAGTTGCTGAGGCTGTCCTCAATCCTGTCTCAGCCTCCCAAGTACTGGGATTACAGGTGTGTGTCCCACGCCTGGCTCATTGGTTTTATTACTCGCATATCAGCACCCTAAGGAAGCTTTGCCTCAAGGCTTCCTCCCAGCCCCTCTCCCTGATCTGCCTTCTCTGTTCTTACAGGGTCCACTTCCTAATACATGTTGTCACTTCTGGCTCATGGTCTGGCAGCAAAAGTCCAAAGCAGTTGTCATGCTAAACCGAATTGTGGAGAAAGAATCGGTGAGTAATGTTTGTAATTGCGTGTACTACATGTGATCATTAGCTTATAATAGTCTTCATTTGGGCCGGGCGTGGTGGCGCACGCTTGTAATCCCAGCATTCGGGAGGCTGAGACCGGAGGATCCGGGTTCTCGGCCAGCCTCAGCTACCTAGTGAGGCACTCTGCAACTTAGTGAGACCCGGTTTCAAAAATAAAGAATAAAAAATAAGGCTGGGGGTATAGCTTGGAGGTAGAATGCCCCTGGGTTCCACCCCTAGTACCGCAAAAAAAAAAAAAAAAAAATAGTCTTCATTTGGGACAGATATTCATTTATTAGTTTAGACCTTCACTTGCTAAAGGTTAGTACTCAGGATGTTTCTGACCAGAACAAATGTATCCTTTTCTTACCTTAGGTATTTATATAACAATTGCAGACCACTAATCTCTGAGATATAAATATAATGGAGCAAATACCAACTAATAGTGATACACAGATCTTTGGAATCCCTGGCTTTATTAGAATCTTCACATCATTATGAAAATCTTGGAAATTTTCAGAAAGATTAGAATAATGGTCTTTTTTTCATCTTCATAAATGATACTTAGGTCTTAGGTCATGAGACAATAAATATGGGCAAGTATAATTTTATTGAAATTTTAAGTTATAGTGTAAGCACAGTGCCAATTAGTGGTACAGTTTGATTAAGATGTTTAAGTCCAGCCGGGCGTGGTGGTGCACACTTGTAATCCCAGCATTTGGGAGGCTGAGACTGGAGGATACGGGTTCTCGGCCAGCCTCAGCTACCTAGTGAGGCACTCCACAACTTATTGAGACCCTGTTTCAAAGTAAAGAATAAAAAATAGGGTTGGGGGTGTAGCTCAGAGGTAGAATGTCCCTGAGTTCAATCCCCAGTATCGCAAAAAAAAAAAAAAAGATGTTTCAGTGCTGTAGCTTTAGATTGCATTTCTGTCAAATAAGAAAATTGGGAAGTATTGGCATCACTGAGATCTCTCCAGCTTTAGAAGTTTCAACAGTTCTACTTCAGAACCCGCTCACTGTCTCACTCCGTAACTGCTGGCTTTCAGTGATGCTGCAGATTTTCTAATGTTTCTAATCTGAAGTGTTGTTGGCATACCAGAATTTCCAGAAATGTCAGCATAGTCATTTGTAGTTTCATGGTCTTGAGACTCATTTAGAAAATTAAGTGAAGGTGACAGTGTCAGTTTGACAAGCATTGCAAACTAGATGATGGTAAGTTTCATCCCTCTCTTTCTGTGGTACTGGGGACTGAACCCAGGGGGGTTCTACCTCTGAGCTACACCCCCAGCCCTATTTATTTATTTTTATTTATTTTTTAATGTTGAAACAGGATCTAACTAAGTTGCAGAGGGCCTCACAAAGATGCTGAGACTGGCTGTGAGCCTGTGATCCTTCTGTCTCAGCCTCCCAATTACTAGGATTACAAGCATGCCCCATAATGCCCAGCTCATCCCTCTCATTTTGGAGTACAATTACTCTAAGAATAGTTGAAGGTGGATCAAATAACTGCTTAATGAGATTGAGGTTTAATTATTTTGGAGAAGCGTCCCTCATGGGCAGTGTTATGTTGTTTATCCAGAAGCCTGGAATGAATCAATATCCTTCCTTCCTTTGTTCCTTTCTCCCTTCTTCCTGTACTGCTATTGAACCCGGGGTAGACTTCTGAGCTACACCCCCCAACCCTGTTGTTGTTTTTTTTATTGTTGTTGTTTTTTTGCGGTACTGGGGATTGAACTCAGGGGCATTCTACCTCCGAGCTATACCCCCAGCCCTATTTTTTATTCTTTATTTTGAAACCGAGTTTCACTAAGTTGTGGAGTGCCTCACTAGGTAGCTGAGGCTGGCCGGGAACCTGGATCCTCCGGTCTCAGCGGTCTCAGCCTCCCCAGTGCTGGGATTACAAGCGTGCGCCACCACGCCCGGCTTGTTTTGTTTTTTGAAACAAGGTCTTGCTAAGTTGCTGAGGCAGGCCTTAAACCTGCAACAATTCTTCTGTCTCAGCTTCCCAAGTTCTGGGATTACAGGTATGAACCACCATGCCCAGCTTGATTGTCTTTCTTTTTTATGACCTGAGCAACCCCTATTGGGCAGTGCTTACTTCTTTAATTCATTGGAGTTTACAAATGGTGATATTCTATCATTTCTTTTTCAGTTGTTGGAATACCTTTAATTTTTATTTTTTTAATTTTTTTTGCGGTACTGGGGATTGAACTCGGGCATTCTACCTCCGAGCCACACCCCCAGCCCCATTTTTTATTCTTTATTTTGAAACCGAGTCTCACTAAGTTGCGGAGTGCCTCACTAGGTAGCTGAGGCTGGCCTCGAACCCAGATCCTCCGGTCTCAGCCTCCCTAATGTTGGGATTACAAGCATGCGCCACCACACCCGGCTGGAAAATTTCTTTTTATAAAGGTATTCCAACAGCCGGGCGTGGTGGCGCACGCTTGTAATCCTAGCATTAGGGAGGCTGAGACCTGAGGATCCGGGTTCGCGGCCAGCCTCAGCTACCTAGTGAGGCACTCCGTAACTTAGTGAGACTCGGTTTCAAAATAAAGAATAAAAAATAGGGCTGGGGGTATAGCTCGGAGGTAGAATGCCCCTGAGTTCAACCCCCAGTACCACAAAAAAAAAAAAATAAATAAATAAGTAAAAAATAAATAAAAAGAAACTTTCCATTGTGTTTAGTTGACCACTTTTATACAGTATAGGGAAAGCAGTTTTCTAAATTGAACCTGCTTCCTGTTATCCTCAACAGATGGCCAGTTTGGGGCACGGACAGGGAGTGTTGCGCGGGGATGAATTATAATAGAGTCAAACGTATTTGATTCATTTCGACTCCTTTGCACTTACCCTAGAAAGCTCTTCACGTTGGGCCCTGAGTCCTCTTTAACACAAAAGTGTGAGTCCTTCATAGCTTGCTTGTTCTCTGGAATGACTACCACTTGCAGGCTCACCCTAAACTCTTGGTATACAGACTTAGAATCAGCCAGTTCTCTGAGGAACCTTGTTCCTTTTAATGGACAGTGATATTTCAAGATCATCACAAAAATAAGGATATTTATTGCATTGTTTTTAGGTCTTTTCTTTTCTTTTTTTTTTTTTTTTTTTTTTGCGGTACTGGGGATTGAACTCCGGGGCGTTCTACCTCCGAGGTATACCCTCAGCCCTATTTTTTATTCTTTATCTTGAAACCGAGTCTCACTAAGTTGCGGAGTGCCTCACTAAGTAGCTGAGGCTGGCCACGAACCCGGATCCTCCGGTCTCAGCCTCCCGAATGCTGGGATTACAAGCGTGCGCCACCACGCCCGGCTTGTTTTTAGGTCTTTTCAGTGGAAAAAGCTAGGGAAAAATGTGTGTTAAGATATAACATATCTGCCGGGCGTGGTGGCGCACGCTTGTAATCCCAGCATTCGGGAGGCTGAGACCGGAG
>PVLC010020811.1:9290-28881 GCA_004027655.1 Graphiurus murinus | reverse complement strand
ACTGGGGATTGAACTCAGGGGCATTCTACCTCCGAGCTATACCCCCAGCCCTATTTTTTATTCTTTATTTTGAAACCGAGTCTCACTAAGTTGTGGAGTGCCTCACTAGGTAGCTGAGGCTGGCCGCGAACCCGGATCCTCCGGTCTCAGCCTCCCGAATGCTGGGATTACAAGCGTGCGCCACCACGCCCGGCTTCCCACAAGCCTTTTTTATGATAGCATTAATCTATTCGTGAGGGCAGAGCCCTTGTGACCTAACGCTACCCAAGAAGTTAATTAGGGATTAAGTTTCCAACATAGAAATTTTGAGAAACACATTCAGATATATGACTCACTTTTTCATCTACTTGGTGGTAATGAAGTTTACTTGTTAATTTTTTTTTTAACTTGTTAATTTTGGTGAGGACCACTGTGTAATTTACTGTTATTAGCCTCTTTTATGGTTTTGCTACCTACCTAAGAAATCTTTGATACCCTTTGTTACTTGCCTAAGAAATCTTTGCTTAAAACAACAAGGTCATAAAGATTTTATCCTGTTTAAATTAGATGTTTTATAGTTTTAGATTTTAGGTTTAGGTCTTTGAGTTAATTTTTGTACCTTAAGTTAATTTTTGTATATAGTATGAGGTAAAGGTTAAAGTTCAGTTTTTTCTGTATTTATATCCAGTTGTTTTGTAGAAAAGCCTGTCTTTTCCACGTACAGTGCCCTCTTTGTTCAAATCTGTTGACCTATGTACATGTAGGTATATGTATGATTATTTTGTTCTAATGACCTGTATGTCTACTCAGGACAATAGCAGACTCTACTGTAGCTGTGTAATAAGTTAATGAGTCTGGAAGTATCCATCCTGAGGCCAACCTCAGCAATGTAGCAAGACACAGCAACCTAGGGAGACCCTGTTTCAAAAAAAAAAACAAATAAGACAAGCTTGGTGGTGCACACTTGTAATCACAGTACTTGGAAGGCTGAGACAGGTTCACAGCCAGCCTCAGCAACTTAGTGAGGCTCTCTACAACTTGGTGAGACCTTATTTCAAAATAAAGAATAAAATAGGACTGGTAGTGTAGCTTGAAGCTAGAATGCTCCTGGTTTAGCCTAGCATGGTGGCACACGCCTGTAATCCCTGTATTTGGGAGGCTGAGACAGGAGGATCACAGGTTCAAAGACAGCCTCAGCAAATAGTGAGACTTGCATCAACCTAGCAAGACCCTGTTTCCAAATAAGAAATTAAAAAAAAAAAAAATGGGCAGGGGGTATAGCTCCAAGATTCAACCCCGAATACCAAAAAACAAGTAAGTAAATAAAACTAATAAATAAATGGGTGTAGCTTGGAGGTAAAATGTCCCTGGGTTCAATCCCCAGGGCCCCAGTTTAAAAAAATTTTTTGTTGTTGTTACTCTGGATCTTTTGGTGTGTTCATATGGTTTTCTTTTCATCTATTAGTTAATATGTGAAATTACATTGATTTTTCAGACATTATTACCAATCTTGTATTCCTTCAGACATTTAACCAATCGTGTATCTCCGGGATAAACCCTACTTGAACATTTTGGAGCTTTTTTGTGTGCTGTTGGATTTTATTTTTCTCACATAATTATTAAGGACTTTTGCATCTATGTTCTTTTATTTATTTGGCTTTGATATTTCTTCCCCAACAATTTAAAGAATTTAGTTAAGGAAATATTTGAGTTCAGAATTTTACTTGGAGGAAAGTTGTTAATTACAAATTATATGTCTTTATTAGAAAACCTGAACTGCCGATTTTTTTTTTTACCACCACACCCGGTTCAGCTTCAGTAAGTCTTGATAAAGAGCTTTTTATTTATTTATTTTTTATTATTGGTGCATTGTAATCATATATCTTTGTTGGGTACAAGCTGGTAAAGGCATGCATGCACACATCTCTCATTTGAACTGCCGTTTTTTAGTCTTGTTTTTCATATCTTTATCTTCAAAGAATATAAACCTACATTTATTGAGTGCTGTCTTATTTTTTCAATGTCTGTAAAGTCTGTAGTGACATTTCCTTTCTTTACTGATACTGATAATTTGTGTCATCTCCCACTCCACACACACACACACTAGTTGGTCTTCTTAAGGTTCTGTCAATTTTATTGGTATTATAGAACCATTTTGATCTATTATCTTTTATAATTTTTGATATTTTATTGATCTTTGCTTATTTTTATAATTTCATTCTTTTCTTCTAAGTTTGGGTTAAATTTACTGTTATTTTAGCCTCAGAAGGTAGAAACTTATCTCACTGATTATAGATGTCTTTTCTTTTCTCTTGGAGTATAGTGAGCTGAACCCAGGGGCATTCTACCACTGAACCACACCACTAGCCCTCACACATACACTTTCTTTTTTCTTTTTCTTTTTTTTAGGCAGGATTTCACTAAGCTGCCCAGGCTGGCCTCAAACCTGTGATCCCTTGTCTCAGTCTCCCAAGTACTAGGATTATAGGCATTTGCCACTATGTTCACCTTTTAGATTTCTTTTCTCATTAAAAGCACTGTCTATACACTGCCTTTGATCCATCCTATAGTTTTTTGTTGTTGCTGTTTTTGTGGTACTGGGGATTGAACCCAGGGACATTCTACCTCTGAGCTTCACCCCAACCCTTTTTATTTTTTATTTTGAGACAGGGTCTCTCTAAATTGTCCAGGCTGGCCTTGAACTGGCAATCCCCCTGTCTCAACCTCATACGTACTGAGATTACAGATGTGCACCACCACACCCAGTTCCATTCCCTAAATGTTGATATTGTTTTCATTCAGTTCAGAATATTTTCTAATTTCCTGGATGATTTCTTCATTAACCCATATATCATTTACAAGAATATTTTTTAATTTCTAAATATTTAGGGATTCTCCAGATATATAGAATATGTGTGTGTGTTTACTGAGGATTTAACCCAGAGACATTCTGCTTTGAGCTAAACCCCAGCCCACCCTTCCTTCCTTCCTTCCTTCCTTCCTTCCTCCCTCCCTCCCTCCCTCCCTCCCTCCCTCCCTCCCTCGATTGTTGAGAGTCACACTAAGTCATTGAGGTTGTTCTTGAACCTATGATCCTCTTGTCTCAGCCTCCCAAGTACTGGGATTACAGGTATGCACCACCATGCCCAGCTCCCAGATATCTTTCATTCATCGATTTCTATAAATTATTGTTTTATAATTGGAAAAAAACTTTATATGAACCTTTCTTTTAAATTTCAGTTTCATTTTATTGGCCAACATGTATGATCTAGCATAATAAATGTTCCACGTATACTTAATTTTACATACTACTGGATAGTGTTCTATAAATGTCAGTTAGGACAACTTGATTGATAGTGTTACTCATATCCTCTCTGACTTTCAACTTGTTACTGAGAAAGAGATGTTGAGTTTCTAAACTCTAATTTTGAACCCCCCCCCCAACACCTTTCATGTCTGTCAATTTGTTTCATGTATATTAAGTATCTGTTCTGGGATATATACACATTTAGGATTATAGGTCCTCTTGCTGAATTGGTTCCTTTAACGATATAAACTCTACCCCTGGTGGTAAAAATATTTCGATAATTATACACTAGGCGTTCAGCTTTTTCATGATCACTGTTTGTATGGTACATTTTTTCCATTCTTTGACTTTTTTTTTTAAGGAAACTTTTTTTTTTTTTTTTTTTTTTGCGGTACTGGGGATTGAACTCAGGGGCATTCTACCTCCGAGCTATACCCCCCAGCTCTATTTTTTATTCTTTATTTTGAAACCGAGTCTCACTAAGTTGCGGAGTGCATCACTAGGTAGCTGAGGCTGGCTGCGAACCCGGATCCTCCGGTCTCAGCCTCCCAAATGCTGGGATTACAAGCGTGCGCCACCAAGCCCAGCTTAAGGAAACTTTTAAATAAATAAACAAATATATATATATATATATATATATATATATATATATAAAATATGGAAAAATCTGTAGAGATAAAAGTTGGGAGAAAAGTGATAAAAACAGGAATAACGCCAACACATTTGATTTTACTTGCATCCCAAGTTTTCTACTGTCCTGTTATAACAAACCCAACCATTACAAAAGTGTCACACATCAGTCATCTCATGATATAAAGATATCTTCCAACACAGACCTGAAAGAAAAAAAAAAGGTTGCTTAAGCAAACTCATACTAATTTCTGTCTTGCAAAACAGTCTGGAGACAGGCAGTCCAGGCCCATTATGGAGGCACTTCATTAAAGATGTACAGGAGCCCAGGATCCTTGTGTGGTTTTCTTCCACCATGGTGTGTCGCCTCCTCTGCAGTGTCCAGGATAGTTCATGACCAGATCCACATTTCAAGCAACAGGATGGAGAAAGAGGCCAAAAAAATGGTCATGCCACTTTTAAAGACACGTATTGGTTCCTCTCACGTTCCATTGGCTAGAACACAGTCATACCTACAAGGAACACTTTAAGAAATATAGGCTTTGTTCTGGGAGCATAGGCCTAACTGAAAATCAAGATTCATCTTGTGAAAAGGTAAAAATGGATATTAAGGGAAATTTGGTACTTTTCACACCTTTCATTTAAATACTTGTGTAATTAGAAATTCAAACTTCAAAATGATTTTACTGGGAATATGACAAAATTAACTAGGTGACAAATACTGACTACTCCAGGTTTTCATTTATAAAGGATTAGTTTACATCCTTTGTTCACTCACCAAAAGCAGTGAAATACAAAATACTATCTGAATGAATTTCCAAGGTATGTTTTATTGATGTAAAACCAAAAAAAGGGTGATGGCATTTTCTGGTTTGCCAATTAGCTATATAGAACTACATGGAGAAAAGAAAATAGTTTACCTATAAAACAAAATATTTATTAGTCTTGGCAGTTTATCTGACTAATTTGAGAGTACTGAAACAAAAATGGTTCTTTCATTTTTAGCAAATAAGTAAAAAGTCAGTAATACTGTTACAGCTTCTGAAAAAAACTGGCAGAACTGAAAAGCAGAGAAAGATTTCTCAGGCCATCTATGTACTTTTCTCCTTTATTAAGAGAAAAAAAAAATGCCTTCATGATTCTGCTAAGATTATCTACCAATAAAAAGAGGTAGACATGGAATGTCTCAAATCTCCATCTTTCTGGTGATCCCCTTTTCATCCTCCGATGCAGGAAGACTATTTAAATCACTTTACATAGCAGCTCCAACTGGTTATCATGGCCACAACCGGTATGCTTGTGCCTGATACAAAGCTCTCAACTCCTAGCTGGTCTGTGTTTTATACAAAATTGTCTTACATATTAAAAACTACCCCCAATGTGATCTCAGAGCATCAATCAAAGCTACAAAACAGATAAAGCTAAAGTTATTTTTGTTTGAAATACATATATCTCAAGTTTCCATTTTCTGGAAAAGGCAGAACTCCAAAGATACACACTGTGAAAGCCACTGTAAAGATGGCTTTCTTTGGATGACCCCAGATGAATGAGTGCCATTATTGTGGTGTAGCTGTGAAACAGACCATCATTCTTTACCTCATTATATTTCCTCAATATAAAGTTCCCAGTGACTATCTGGTCACATCCAATTTCTCCATTTCCAAAGAAACCAAATAAGGAAACGCTAGGAAAAAACTTCCTAAATGCATCTGCCTCAACATTCCCCTTGGCTCTGTAATATTGAAAGCCCCTGCCAACACATGCAAACATGAAGCCAATAGTGTTCTGTCCTGGAATGTTGGCCACTTTGAGGCGGCCTTGGTGGTCTTCTCGTCATTGACATCCTCACTGAGGAGACTGTGGCACTCTGGATTTGGTTCCCACTAAATGACAGTCCAACCACACAGCTTCTGAATCCAGAGGGTTCTTTTCAGAAGTCAGTGATGACAAGTTGTCTACCTGGCCTCCAGCCAAGATGATATTCATATCACTTCAAGTGCTGACTACTCGCAGATAATTACTAGCTCTCCTACCTTAGAGCAATTACAGCCAAAGACAAGGACCACACAAAGTTCGAGGTTATCTAGAAGACCTACTTCAATAAGCTGATATCTTTCTATTGTTAAATTCTTTGAATCCTTAATAAAATGAAAGGACTGTATTTTTATTCCTTCAATTTGAGGGAATAACAGAACAAAACCAGATTCTGCAATTTCTATTTCCTGAGGTCAACTGCTACTTGATCCCATTGGAGTCACTACAGTTCCTGGGGTCACGATCCCAAGGACTTGGCATTGCTTCGGGAATAGCTTCTTAAGGGAAAATGCTGTGACCATACTAGTTCTTTTCCTTGCTCTCTTATGGCCACGGCATTCTTCCAGACTAATGAAAGTTTCTGAATTAGCCATGTAGAGAACTGTCCGTGGTAAGATTTGAACATTCTCAAGCTCCTCTGCTACCATGCAGACCAAGCAATACCTTTCCAGGTAGCCAGCCTCCGCCAGGCCTGAAGAGATCCAGGTTACTCTCCGATGGGTCTGCAACACTCTGTGCACACTCCCTCCACAAGCAGCACACGCCAGCCACCCGTAGCAATGCCTTGCCAGGCAGGAAGGGGGGAGCACTCACTCCACCACCTCCACTAGGTTACACAACACGAAGATGCTCCTCGGGTCTACAGAGAAGGAGCTGCTGAGATCACTACTGAAGCCCCCCCCCCCCCCCGCATATATACTTTATTTCAGATATACAAATGCAGTTAAGTGTGTAGGAAATTTAAAAAGAAATAATTATGCTAAAAATAGAGAGCTGAAAAATCTAAAAAAGAAAGTACACCTAAAGCTGGAGAATTCAACATTCTTTCTTTTGTTTTTCTGGTACTGGGGATTGAACTCGGGCATTCTGCCTCCAACCTATACCCTCAGCCCTATTTTTTATTCTTTATTTTGAAACAGGGTCTCCCTAAGTTGCAGAGGGCCTCACTAGGTAGCTGAAGCTGGCTGAGTCTGGGTCCTCCGTTCTCAGCCTCCCAAATGCTGGGATTACAAGCATGCGCCACCATGCCCGGCTTAGCATTCACATTTTGATGCTGAGGGTTTCACGACGTTGCTGAGGCTGGCCTGTGTTCCTCCTCTCTCAGCCTCTCACTCAGAAGCATTCTACCTCTGAGCTACACCCCCAACCCTATTTTTTATTCTTTATTTTTGAAACGATCTCACTAAGTAGCTGAGGCTGGCTCCGAACCTGCGATCCTCCTATCTCAGCCTCCCAAGTACTGGGATTACAAGTGTGCGCCACCACGCCCAGCTTCTGGCTTCACTTTTTTCCCATTTTAATTACTGAAATCTCTAACAAAGGCATGACTGTCATATGTGGTAGCAAATATATAGAGTAATACAACCAGACTTCTTGGAAAGAACACATTTCACAGTCTAGGAAATGCAAAATGATGGAAAATACAGCCTGATTCACACTTCTTTTGTCATTTTACACAGTTGTCATGTTAATGTTAGGCCAAAGCACAAAATACTTAATGCATAAACCAGTATAAGATTTAGCATTTTAAACTGGCCATGCTGGCAGATACCTCTAATCCCAGTATTTGTGAGGCTGAGACACAAAGCTCACAGGTTCCAAGCCAGCAGCAGTAATTTAGCAAGACCCTGCTTCAAAATAAAAAGGGCTAGACGTGTAGTTCATAGAGGTAGGATGTCCCTGGGTTCAATCTCCAGTACCACAAAAAAAGAAAAAGATTTATCATTTTATTTTAGTCTTTGTGTGTGGGAAGAGGGGGGAGTGCTGGGGATTGAACCCTGAGGCATTCTACCTCCATGCTATACATCCAGCCATATTTCACTTATTTGGAAACAGGATCTCCCTAAGTTGCTGAGGCTAGCCATAAACCTGTGATCCTCCAGTCTAAGCCTCCCAGGTATTGAGATTACTTACAGGTGTGCACCACCACATCCGGCTAATCTTTTATCTTACTTTGGATCACTTGTACTCAGTACTACTATTTACCCAACAAAATTAAAAGTGATTTCTAACCAGATTTATAGGGGACATAAACATTTATATTGTTGAGATGTCTGCATAATTGAAAATATAATAATGGAAGAAAATGCCTACTGTTACTTATAGTGGCGCTTGCTTCTTTTTCCAGACTGACAGTTTCTTTTAGAGTGACCACCACTCACATTTAGGGCAATTGCCAGTGTGGTTGGTTTTAAATGTACCATCTCACCATTTGTATTCTGTCCATTCAGATTTTTGTTCCTACCTCCTCGTGTGTGTGTGTGTGTGTGTGTATGTGTGTGTGTGTGTGTGTGTGTCTGTCTGTCTGTCTGTCTGTCTCATACTGGGAATTGAACCCAGAAGGGTTCTTCCACTAAGCTACAGCTGGCCCTTTTTTATTTTTATTTTATTTTGAAATAAGACCCTTCTCTTTAATTGAGTACTTTTTAGTATTCCATTTTATCTTCACTGTTGGATTGTTTTCTATATATCTCTTTTTTGTTTGTTTTTAAAGTTGTTGCTCAATAGTAAATATATTTAACTTTTTACAGTTTTTCTTTTCTTTTTTTTTTTTTTTTTTTGTTTTTTGCGGTACTGGGTACTGGGGATTGAACTCGGGGGCATTCTACCTCCGAGCTATACCCCTAGTCCTACTTTTTATTCTTTATTTTGAAACAGGGTCTCACTAAGTTGCAGAGTGTCTCACTAGGTAGCTGAGGCTGGGCTTGAACCTGGATCCTCTGGTCTCATCCTCCCAAATGCTGGGATTACAAGCCCGACTACAGTTTATTTTCAAGTAATGTTACTTTGTAGTATAATAAGAACCTTGTAACAGTATATCTCCATTTTTCCTTTTGTGCCACTTTTGCCATTTATTTTCATTTTACATATGTATTAAGCACCTATGTTTTTTTTTATTTGTTTTAAATAGTCAATCTTAGCAAAACTTAAGAGTGATTGGGATGAGGGAAAGCTGGGCTCTCAGAGGTAGGGTGCTTGCCTACCATTCATAGGGCTCTGAGTTTGATTCCCAATACCCAGAAAAGGGGAAAAAAGTGACCAATTAAAAGTCTTATGTTCCTGACAGAATTACTCTTTCTGGCACATTTATTGCTCTGTGTAGATGAAAGTTAGCACCTGGTATCATTTTTCTTCTGCCTAAAGAATTTAACACTTCTTTTAGTGAAAAACTACTGGCAACAAATTCTCTGAAGTTTTTTTTGTTTATTTGGTGGTTGTCTTTAAAAGTCTTTATATTTAGTTTTGAAAGATAATTTTTGATTGTATGACTAAATTGGCAAGGTTTTACGAACTTTAATGATTTATTACATTGTCTTTTGAGAAGCCTGTGATATTTTTTACCTTCATTCTTCTTTTTTTGTTTTTTTTAAAAGAGGTCTTTTAGGATTTTAAAAATTTATTATTTGCTTTAAAAATTTGATCATGATATTTCTTGGTGTGGTTTTCCTTACTATATTTGTTTTGCCATGTTTGGAAGGTTTGTGTATATATATACATTTTTTTAAGCTACTTAGGTGTGTGTGTTTATAGTTTTCATTATATTGAAGACATTAAAGGCATTGTCTTTCAAATATTTTTTTCTGTTCCACTCATTATACACAAATGCCAAATCTGGCACTCAGTTGCATGTATCAGACCACAGGATACTGACAACCTGAAGATTGTTTTATTATTCCCCGATATATTCACACGCGCGCGCGCGCGTGCTTAGAGGTTTTTTTGGGTGTGTGTGTGGGGTTTTTTGGCAGTACTGGGGTTGAACCCAAGGCCCCACAGATACTAGCAGATTCTCTACCACTAAGTTATATCCTAAGCACTGTTTTGTTTTATTTTTTGTGGTACTGGGGATTGAACCCAAGGGCATTCTACCTCCAAGCTATATTCCCAAACCTATTTTTTATTCTTTATTTTGAAACCAGGTCTCACTAAGTTATGGAGGGCCTCACTAGTAGCTGAGGCTGGCTGCGAACCTGCCATCCTCAGCCTTCCAAGGGTAGGGATTACAAGCATGCGCTACCACAGCCAGCTTTTTTACTTTGAGACAGCATCTGGCTACATTTCTTAGGCAGGCCTCAAATTTGTGATTATCCTTCCTCAGTCTCCTAAATAACTCGAATTATAGGCATAAGCCACTACACCCAGCTAGATCATTGTTATTATGTCTTCATGTGCCTCTTTTGTATTATCTAAACTGCTGTTAATTACCATCCAGTGAATTCAGCATTTTGGATATATTTTAAGTTCTTCTTTAAAGTTCCATCTAGTTCTTTAGTTCCTTTTAATAATTCTTTTAAAGTCCTTGCCTGCTAATTATAGGCATCCCTGTCACTTCTTGGTCTGTTTCTATTGACTGATTCTTCTCTTGGTATTGGTTATTGTTTTCCTTCTTCTTCATATGTTTAGTAATTATTGTGCAGTGGGCATTGTTGAATTTTATATTCCGTACTAGATTCTATCTTCTTTTAAATAGTGTTAGACTTTGTTGTGGCAAGCAACTAAATAATTTATGGATCAGCTTGATCCTTTATAGCAGGGATCAATGAATGTTTTCTTAAGGATCATAGAGTAAATATTTGGACTTGTAGACAATATGGGCTTTATTATAACTACTCAAGTCTGCTTTATAGCTTGCAAATGGCTATAGACAATATATAAACAAGTGAGTATTGCTGTGTTCCAATAACACCTTATTTACAAAAATGATTGACTTTCCCATGGGCAGTAATTTGCTGACTCCTGCTTTAGGGGCTTGTTTTTTGTTTTGGGGGGTTTTTTTGGGGGGGGAGGGTGGTGTCTTAATGGTACTAGGGACTGAACCCAGGGACATTCTACCTCTGAGCTACACCCCCAGCCCTATTTTACTTGTTTGTTTATTTATTTATTTTTGAAACAGTCTCGCTAAGTTGCAGTAAGCCTCACCACGTTGCTCAGGTTGGCCTCAAACCTGTACTCCTCTTGTCTCAGCCTCCCAAGTACTGGGATTACAAGCATACAGCATCATACCAAGCTAGAGGCTTGCTTTTAATCTATACCCCAGAAAGTGTTTGCAGATTTAAAAAAAAGCCAGACAAACCATAGGATCGCATTATTTGTTTTCCTTCTTACGGGGATAACAGTTCTGCACACCCTGTCCTCTGTTATTTTAAAAGTGTTTTAAATATTTTGTCTAGTTTTATTGGTGTTTTTAGTAGGAGGCAGAGTCCCTTTCCAGTTTCTCTATCTTGGCCAGAAGCTCCTGTGGTAGTTTTCAAATGAATACATGTTTAAGTTCCATTTCTTTATGGCTGAGTAAAATTCCATTGTGTACATATCCCGTAGTTTTATAATCCATTCATCTGTCGATGGACATCTTGGCTGCTTCCATAGTTTGGCTATTGTGAATTGTGCAGCTATAAACATAGATACACATACGTCGGTCTGATAGTTTGGTTTCCATTCTTTTGGGTAGATACCCAGAAGTGGTATTGCTGGGTCATAAGGTAGGTTTATTCCCATTCGTCTGAGGATCCTCCATACTGTTTTCCAAAGTGGTTGCACAAGTTTGCAATCCCAGCAACAATGTATTAGGGTTCCCACTTCTCCACACCCTCACCAGCAGTTGTTGTTGTTCGTGTTTTTTATGAATGCCATTCTGATTGGAGTTAGGTGAAATCTCAAGGTAGTTTTGATTTGCATCTCTCTGATTGCCAATGATGTGGAACATTTCCTCATACATTTATTGGCCATTTGTATTTCTTCTTTTGTGAAGTGTCTATTTAGATCCTTTGCCCACTTTTTGATTGGGTTATTTGCTTTCTTGGCTGTGATTTTCTTGAGTTCTTTGTATATCCTAGATATTAAACCTCTATCTGAAGAGTAACTGGCAAAAATCTTCTCCCACTCTGTAGGCTCTCTGTTGTGAATAGTTTCTCTGGAAGTGGTATCTGGGCTCTTGTATAGTTTTTAAAGTTTCTTAGAATTCTCTTGCACAGTGAAGTTTGAGAATCTTCACTGTGAGGGCCTTGGAGCCAAACAAATAATTTGAGCACACTGAGTAGTTGGGCTTGGTTTATATTAAGCCTAACAGTACTGACGTTTGGAACTCTAATCAGAGGACAAGCAAGATCACTTGGGAGAGAAGAGGACTATGAACAAAAGACCATTGAAAGGGAAGTAGGAAGTGAATTTCATCTATTTTGGAGTTTTAAAAGTAAGATTCATTCTCTCTTCTTTCTCCCAAAGACCAGATGAAAATGATGGCCAGATTCACTCTCCTGTACTGCTGTGGTAGACCTTATTACCACTTTTGTCCTACAGATGGACTGGTAGAAGTGAGGAAGATGAAATTGTATACAAGAATCTGTTCCTATAACCCAAGTTTTCCTTCCACACATCCTCCTGAAACCAATGGAGGGTGTATGACCAGAGTTATCTCTGCCTCTAATCCATTTTTCTCTCTCTCCCTTTTTGGTCTTTTCTCCCTCTCCCCCATTCTCTCTGATTCCCTAGCCCAGAGTGAAGTAATATTATTTATAGCATTGACAGGTGAAGAAACTAAAACTGGTGCCCTTCTGAAGGTGATTCATCTAAACATGAATAAGCAGAGGATGAATATCTGAACTTAAGATGCAAAGACCCCATTTTAATAATAAAATACATTTTATAGTCTTATTTTGAGTTAAAAATTAATGCAGATTGTATGTTTTATTCTTTCATGTATCCGTATTTTAATGTAAATGTACCTTAGTAGAATTGACATTCCAGAAATATATAAAAATGTACCACCTTTATTATGTGACTTCATAGACCTTTTGATATGTCCCTAGATTGATGCACATCTTTTCTACTTTGTGATGTGCAGCAATAGGAGTATCTTTTTTAATTCTTAATTATATTTCAACACTGGATTTTGTAGATTCATCCTCAAGATACTTGATACATGTTTACATGACTCTTTACAAAAATCTGGTAGTCAATCTCTATTTTCCACCTCTAGAATGTCCTCCTGTGGCCCAAGGTAGGTTGCTACAGAGAGGGAGGGAGAATCCTAGTAACTCCTGCCCTCTTCTTGTACTGTGCGTTCCAAGCTGGCCTAGTTAAGACTTTTTTTTTTTTTCTTCAAGGACAGTTGTAACCTCTGAATAAGGACTCAGTTATTTAGAACTTACCAGTTACCTTTCATGAATACAGATGTACTAATGCCCTATCATCAAATGTAATATAAAGCAGTGGTTTCACTAATACTTGTTTCCCACTCAAAACGTTGTTGTTTGTTTGCCATTCCACAGTACCTTCTCCAGGCAAATTCCGCTCCCCTGCAGCACCATCTCCTTTGGCTCTTCGGCAACCAGTGAAAGCATTTAGTAACCATGGCTCTGGTACTCCTGGTAGCCAAGAAACAACACAGTTCACACAAACCACCTCCTCACCTGGGCCTCCCATTGTTCAGAACACAGTCCCAGCAAATCCTCCCAGCAATATCAACAGCACTACTCTAACCAGACCTGCAGGGACAACCGCAATGAGAAGTGGTTTGCCCAGACCCAGTGCCCCTTCTGCTGGGGGTATACCAGTGCCTCGCAGCAAACTTGCACAGCCTGTTCGCAGGTAAGTGGCTAACGCCTGTCTCAGCATTCTTGAGCATATCAAAGTGGGTAGACTGGAATTAGCCTTGCCTCTCCATTTCACAGTGAATGTAGGAAACCATAGTAGTTTCCCACTACAGTCTTAATAAAATTGAAATAAAACTTTTCTTCGTTGCTTTGAGGAAATCCTCATTTAGGATCAGTTAGGTACAAATTAAATTTGTCCAGATGCCTACTGTTTAAACATCTCAGAGGACTCCTAGAAAAAATTGTTAGAACTACTCAATCTGGTTGTGATATTTGTTCATTTTGAATATAATGATATTCAATAAAAATAATAAAGACATGTTAGAAACTAGAGTGATTTTTTTTTTTTTTTTTTTTTTTTTTTTTTTGCGGTACTGGGGATTGAACTCGGGCATTCTACCTCCGAGCTATACACCCAGCCCTATTTTGTATTCTTTATTTTGAAACCGAGTCTCACTAAGTTGCGGAGTGCCTCACTAGGTAGCTGAGGCTGGCCTCGAACCCGGATCCTCCAGTCTCAGCCTCCCAAATGCTGGGATTACAAGCATGCGCCACCACGCCCAGCTCTTAGAGTGATATTTTAGATAAAATTTCTAGCTACCAAGTCTCAGTAAATCTCTAAGCATGGTTTTCAAACCCTGGTACAATTCAGAATTACCTATGGAATTTTTCTAAATATTGAGGCCTAAATTTTACCCCTTGAGAATATGACTTAGTTCATCTGGCATGAGGCCCAAAATTGTGTACACTATTGTTTCTTTGTATGTTTGTTTAACCTTCAGATGATTCTAATCCTAGCCAGGCTGGTAAACATGCCTTTGTAATTTTTCCCATGCAAGAATGGGATTATCACCATTGATAAATTTAGGTGTCACCTCTAATTAATATTTAATTATGCTTAAATTCAGTTACCTATACTTCCTTAATTCTAATATAAGCATTTTACATTTCCAAATTTTATAGTCCAGTTTTTTGTTTTTGTTTTTTGGTTTTTTTTGGTGGTACTGGGGGTTGAACCGAGAGGCATTCTGCCTCTGAGTTACACCCCCAACCCTATTCTATTTTTACTTTGAAACAGGGTCTCACTAGGTTCGTGAGACATGAGAGTCTCACTACATACTGAGACTGTCCTCAAATCCTCTTGTCTCAGTCTCCCAGTACTGGGATTACAGGCATGTACCACCACACCTGGCTCTAGTTGGCACTCTTATTATTCCTTTTTTTAAAAGGAAGATATTCAAATATAATGAGATTAAATAATTTGCCTAACACACAACTAATAAGATCGTCAGTTCCAAGTCTTTCTGACTTCAAAGTCCTTGTAACCACTATTCCCTATTGCCTCTTTAGTGACGGTGGCACTAAGCTTCTGATATCACAGTCGTCATTCTGCCTCTTAAAATGAGAGATAGGCAGGCTGGTTATCCATGTGATTGGAAAAGGTGAGACACTCTTTTAAGCTAGTGGCTATATTAACAAAAAGGGATTAAAGAAGTTATCTGGTGCACAGTAAAACTTGAAAGTTGTGGAAATGCTGAGTAAAAGAGGTTATATTTAATAAGAAAGAAAGGAAGGAGGGAGGGAGGCAGGCTATTTAGAGCTTTTGTCTTTGGCATCTTGATGATACTGAAAAATAATATGTGTAAGAAATACTGTGGTAGTATTTTGTAAAGACATGCAAATCAATGTAAAATGTCTTCATTTCAGATCCTTGCCAGCTCCTAAAACCTATGGTAGCATGAAAGATGACAGTTGGAAAGATGGCTGTTACTGACCAGCAAAGACAAGAATGCAGAGGTCCACGGCTTCATGGACACCCCTTCACCAGTCTACAAACAACTTTTATATGCAGACTGTTCAGATAAGACTCTTGGGATTTATAAAATCCCAGCCCTCTCTGTCTTAATTAGCACAAACCGACAGAGATGATCAAGCAGCACTTTAATGACATTTAACATCAGATGTGTTTGGTAATCATACAATCACTCTCCATGGAATCACTTTTAGTTTTGTTTAATGGAACCTCAGTTGATTTCTTAATGTTTGACAGAGGCCAATATCTGGGCAAATACCTAATGGATGCCAAAGAGAAATGCCCATTTGTAAATGAGAGAGTACCTTTGTGCACAAGAAAATGGTGAATTCAGGCTATCTAAAACTTCACGTTCAACCTAATTTACTGTATAAATAGTATCAATAAATATTTGTGTTAATGAGAACTAATATTCTGACTAATTATCTAAAGTGATTCACTGCTACTCCAGGAAACTATAGATTAAAATGGGAAGGGGGATGAGTGGGAGGAAGAAACTGGGATAGAGATTTACAACATGATTCCTACATTTAGGAAAATTCTATAAATTATTTTTTCAGATTCATTGGAAAAATTATCATTTTATTTAATCTAAAGTTTGGACGTAGCTCACATATCACCACCACCAGCTAGTGTTAGAGCATGCGTCCATCATGTTGCATTGACACATCGGACTTCATGTGTTTGTTTTGATTGCCAAAAGGGCTTAATGTCACTTGTACAATCTTTCTAAACTTTATACTGCCTGGCTCAGGAAAGATGGCCTTTGCTATTGAAGCCAACTTCTTCACATGCTGTTATCTGTCACAGAATTAAGAGATCTTGTTTCTCTTGGCAGGTTTCCATAATGGGAAAGAACAAGTAGTGTCTGTCTTTATTCTTGAAACAACAACACCTCAATGCTTACAACCTGGAACGAAACCATACAGTGAGAGAGAGGGGGGAAAAAAATCTATGCACATAACCTACAAAATCTCTGGTGTTGACAGTTGTATTGTTGCTATTAAATGGCGTAACGGTCTGTTATGTGGTAGGAAAATATTGCCTGCTAAATCCTACTTACATTGATCCACTTTAAATTGAATAACTGTACAAAATATCTTTGGAAAATACTGTCCTTTTTGACTTAGATTCTGCCTTACATCAATTTTTGCATTTTTGGTAACAAACCTACTACATCTGACTCTTAACCTGTTAAATACTTTATAAGAACCATTAGAGAGCAAGTATTTAACATAAATATAATGACTTTTTATAGACATAGATACATATCTGTATCTATACACATGCATATATCTATATATATATATCCTTGAAACCACTTGTTTCTCTTTTATCAGATTATTACAAAACTAAAACTTCCTTCTATAGCAGGCTTCTCATTTTTTATAGTGAGGTCTGTTAATTAATTTGAACAGCTCTAAAATATTGGCAGTTGGGTCACCTAGAAGATTCAAAATATTTAAACATAAGTTTACTTCGTATTAATCAAAGACATTCTGTAAGTTGGCAAAATAAATTGAGAATGGAAGGCTTGATATTCAGGATAGCATTGAGGGTACTAGGTTGAGAAAATGATAAAACTAAAAACCAAGACCCCCATTCTGCCATGACTGACACAGGGATAGTCCTTATTGGCTTGACCAGTTAGGGAGGAATTCAGTTAGCACAAGCAGCTACAGATTCAAGCTGCCAGTACTGTGTATTTTGGTATATAAAGCAAGCAAGAAATTGTATCCTTGAATTTGAAGGTGATGAGGTGGGTCTGGAAAGGATGGCATCAGAATTCTAGGTAATGCTGAACTAAAAAATGTTGCTTTGCAGAGAAAGATAAAGCATCTGCTTTGGTGGGGGGATAGCTCATGTAAATCTAAGTAAGTAAAAGTAAGAACTAGCCACTGTCGCTTTTTAAAACCACATGTACACAAAATAGATCTGTTTTAGTGCAACATTTCAAACAAATATATGCTGCAATCTAATAACTAAAAGGAATTTTAACTATTATGAAACATTATTACCTTTTTAAGTTAGATAATCAGTTTCAAAAGGAGTATTCAGGTTATTTAACTTTGTTTTTAAGTGGCTGCATCAGAAAAAAATGTCTATTTTTTTTAATTAAACTATTTCATCACTTGTTAAAAACATATTTTAGATCTGAGTTTGGTAAAGTATTATTTTACCTGCTGTTGTACTACCACAGACTATTGGCTTTTAGTTTCCTAAAGAGAAAAGAAATTGCCTTTTTACTAGAAAGACTTTGTGTATTGCCAGTTTTTCTGTTTGGGAAAATCTAAGGATTTACTGTGGTTAGTCTTACAGAAGAAATGTGGATTTGATAAACTAGTGCCTATGATTTTAACTTATGTTTGATATATAGTAGTAAGGGTTTTATGAATGTTGATTATTTTGTGCCAACAGCCCAGAATTGTCACTTATATGTAAGCAGAAAGCTATGAACTCTGCTTCCAAAGTTATTTAATTTTCTCAGTGTTTGAATGTTATTTTTTGTAAGTGTGTTAATAAAAGTGTAAAGAATTCAAAAAATATAAATATTCTTAACTCAAGCATTTGCTGGATCATTTTTCTACAAAACTTGTTTGTATAATATAAAACACTCTCTGAAGAGTTGACTTTTTTCAGTTTTCATACCCTGGAAATCACATTTTGTAAAACTGGGGACCATTCATAATTGTCAGATGCTTTTTAAAATTATCTCAAAACATCACTTTTATAAAAAAAAAAAAAGTTTTTTTGAAAGAAAATTAGATACATATGTGGCCCCAGATGTTTGTATAACTCTAGGATGATCTAGACTATGTATGTTTAAATTGACTTTTTATTGACTGTACAGGTGTCCATTTTTGACATTACGCATGGTCCTTTTAGATCACATGAAGTTTGATTTGCAAACATTTCTATAGCCGAACTTGTATATGTGGTTGCCTCCTTAATAAACAGCCTGACCATAATGTTTATTATTAAATTTATATTTGTTTTTCTAGTGTTTTATTAATTTCTGGATATGGTAAAATTCCTTTTTCCCCCCTTTGCCTACAATTGATTTGAATAAATTTCTTAGTTGGTTTTTTAAACACACAAACCTAAATCCTTTTGCCCTTTCAAACTTAGTCTTCATGGGATTGCATATATCATATTCTCTCTGTTCTAGTTATTTCATATGTAGATTATTTGGAGTAAATTTGTAGGTCGCTCCAAATTGGTTTGTTTATGGAACTTTTTCATGTGCTGTGAGTTGGTGTCAAGTTAGGAAAATCTAGCAAATATAAAACAAGCAAAAAGCCATTATATAAAAGTTCCCAAGAGGGAAAACAAATACAAATATTCAAGTGACCACATGCATCTTTTATGGGTAGGAAAAACTAGAAGTGTAAACTATGTAATAAGTTCTGCTTGTTGCTTTGGAAGTATTTGCTGTGCCTCATGTTGTAAAATAATAGAACCAAAAAAGGAATTAAGATAGTATTAAGAGTTCTTCAATTTTAGAATCACCAGAAGGACTGTTAAAACAGATTTCTGTGTTCCACCCCCAAGAATGCCTATTCAAAAGTAAAAATCTCATCTAAAGTCCAAAACTTCTAAGGTCAGGTGCCCATTACTAGACTAATTGAGTGTGGCCACAGGATTGGAGTAAAGTTCTAACAGAACAGGAATATGGGCAAAACGGAAAAAGAGCCTTTTCTTCAGAGGTACTGTTTGGATAAGTGTGCCGTGTCCTGAGCAAACAGAACAATAGGTCCTGAATGCATAGAAGAACCGTTTCACATCAGTGGCTAGGTCATCCTGGAGGAAACGTTAGGCATGACAGAGAAGATTCTGATGGTCTGTGAGCTCTTGGCTCAGTTGCACACAAGGCCCAATGGCATTCCTACCTTTTTGGTATCCTGACTGTAATTAATACATGGACCAACTTAAGACAAGATTCTGTCATTTAGAACCAGAAGAAAGAATTAATTTTTCAAATGTTTATAAAATTGATACATAAAATATGTACAAGAAAGTATAAAAAGTGTTTGGCTTAGCCGGGCGTGGTGGCGCACGCTTGTAATCCCAGCATTCGGGAGGCTGAGACCGGAGGATCCGGGTTCGCGGCCAGCCTCAGCTACCTAGTGAGGCACTCCGCAACTTAGTGAGACTCAGTTTCAAAATAAAGAATAAAAAATAGGGCTGGGGGTGTAGCTCGGAGGTAGAATCCCCCTGAGTTCAATCCCCAGTACC
>PVLC010020810.1:0-28800 GCA_004027655.1 Graphiurus murinus | reverse complement strand
TAGAAAACTAATAAAAGGAGTGAGTGGATAGAAGGTTTCAGAGAGATGTGGTAGTGTATCTGAGACTGAAGTGCGAGCAAGAGATATTTTTTTGGGTAAAAGTAAAAGGCAGGAAGCCAAAAGAGAAGGGTCAGTGCCAGGAATCCCAGCAAGACCTTACAATTATGTATAATTAGGTATTTCTCAAGTTTTTGGGAGCGCATCCCAAATGCATATTTCTTTTGTCCTCACAACAGCCTTGAGCTGATGGGACCCATCTGCTTTATAACTCTCTCTGTTTTATGGAGATCAAAACTAAGGCTCAGAGAGATACATGAAAAAGGCTGGCATGGAGCTGAACTTGTCTTAATCAAATGATATTAGTGCAAGGGTGAAGCTCTTAGTGGAGGAACAACAAAGCTATCTTTCACATTTGGTACTTAGCTTAGCTTTATTGATGTCACAGAGCAGGAAAGAAATAAATTCCCAATGCAACCTCATAACATGCAAAAACAGCTTAACCATACGAGAACACAAGTTTGGAGGCACATAACAGGGATCTAATTTGAAAAACACAGAAAAAAATGGTTGTATATGAGCTCACAGATGAGGCAGGCCAGCAGATCCAAATGGAAACAAAGACAACAGTGTTTTCTAGGAGCGGGGGGACGGTGAATAGATTTGGTGAAATCTTGTGCTCTTCAGGAAAGGAAAGAGAAGTAAATAGTGAGTCAGAACTCCTCACTTTGTTCTCCAAGATAGTCCATTGTAATTGCCACCCCACACCAAACACATCCCCCTTAAAGATTATAAATTTGAAGCCAGGTGTGGTGGTGACTGCCTGTAATCCCAGTAGTTGGGAGTCTGATAAAGGAAGAATGCAGGTTCGAAGCCAGGTTCAGCAATTTAGCAAGACCCCATTTCAAAATAAAAATAAATAAATAAAAAGGGCTAGGGTGTGGCTGGGAATTAGAATGCCCCTGGGTTCAATTCCCAATACCAAAAACTTTAAAAAATAGTAATAAATATTTTAGCCTGAACTGAGCTCTTCAACATGAGCCTAAATAAGCACTTCCAAAAGAAAAAAAAAAAAAGTGAGGTCAACTTCTCACTTGGAGACTAAGAATAGGTGTTTTTGCTGTTCTGGCACGTTCTAGTTTTAGGACAGTAAATAAGTTAACTAAGTCAGACTTCCTTAAGCTTCCCTTCAATTCAAGATGGAACCTAACTTAATATGAGGATTAAATGTTAGGTTTTATTTTATTTTTTTTTTCGGTACTGGGGATTGAACTCAGGGGCATTCTACCTCCAAGCTACACCCCCAGCCCTATTTTTTTATTCTTTATTTGAAACCGGGTCTCACTAAGTTGCAGAGTGCCTCACTAGGTAGCTGAGGCTGGCTGTGAACCCGGATCCTCTGGTCTCAGCCTCCCGAATGCTGGGATTACAAGCGTGCGCCACCACGCCCGGTTTAAATGTTCGGTTTTAAAGATAAAGTGTTGTGCCTAGCACAGAGCAGGCATGAGGTAGGTAGTAGGTCCTTATCTAATGTTTTAACTGGGGAAAGGAGCTGCTTCCCACCTGAAGGCTGCAGAAGCGTTTCGCTCTATGGAGCTCGCTTGCTTCTCACACTGAACTTTACACTATACAAATGTATCAGTAACAACGCCGGGCGCAGTGGTGCATGCTTGAAATCCCAGTACTTGGGAGGCTGAGACCGGAGGAGCTACTTAGTGAGGCCCTCCACAACTTAGTGAGACCCTGTTTCAAAATAAAGAATAAAAAATAGGACTAGGGGTGTAGCTCAGAGGTAGAATGCCCCTGGGTTCAATCTCCAGTACTGCAAAAAAAAAAAAAAAAAAAGTATCAATAACAGATTAACACTTCCACTGCGAGGATCTTCCCAGAGCAGACAAAGACAGCTGGTAGTCCTCTGTGTCACCCTCCTGATTTCAGAGATGAGCAAGCTAAAGTCAGAAGAATCTAGTAATGCCAAGTAAATATATTTGAGCCTGTCACTGGGAAATTCCTAATAAGGTTCCCGGGTGATTCATTGGGTGACAGAAAGGCATCTGACTTACCCAGCCTGCCCTTTCACACATCCACAGGCATAATGGACAACCGGCCTCCAATCGGGCCATTTCACAACAGCCCCGGACATTCTTTACAAGGCCATGAAAACACAATGACTCCTCTGAGGAAGAATGAAAACCCCAAATAACAAGTATATTATCTTCACCAAAACAAGAGCAGCAGAAAGATGAAATCCAGTGTTGTCTAGGAGGAGAGGCATGATGTGTTTCAAGCCCATTAGGAGACCCACCAGGACTCTCAGAATCCCCCCGAGGCTCCCGTCAGTGGCTGCACAGGACCGCATAGAAGTGGAGTGTCATGGAGAGTCACATTATGGGAAATGTCACGGAGCCAAAGTGCATCTGGTTCTGAGAAAATTCCCAGAAAAGCCAGTGGTCACATCTGGCTAGGCTCCAAACGCGCGGAGCACTTGGGAACCTGGCCTTGCTATATGGAGCCGCTGAATAGAGAACTGGGGACAACCTGCCAATCACAAAAGAAAAGTCCTCCTGGAGATCGCTGGGCAGTGTGATGTCTTCCATCCCTGTCTGTTCCCAAAGTTTCTCTGTACTCCTGCATGGGTTTCTACACCATTCAAGGTACTCTCTGCTACTCATGCGTGATTTGATTTTTACTGAGATAATGCTTTTAAGATTGTCCAAATGATCTGGCTCCTTTCCTAAGCTTTAAGTCTTTGGGGGTGCAGAAAGTATTTCTCTAATTTCTTATGGTTTCCTCCTCTCCTTCTCCAAATTGCTCCTGGTCTAGCTTCAACCCAGTCCCAATACAGGGCACTGTGCCCAAGAATCTTGCACTAAAGCTGTCAGTGGGCAGAGAGAACAGGTTCATATTTGCTTCGAGCCCAGAACACATGAAACAACTAGGAGAAAGTTCTCATCTGTGACACTAGTCAAGGCAACTACTGAGCCCCAGTATTGTCACAGTGTTCATTCTTGCTAATCCCACTACTGTTTATTGGACTGATGTGTTAAATTCACTAAAGTCACATGCAATTTGCTTTCTAGAGTGTGAAATGTCTGTGCAAAAAAAAATTAAAAACATGGGAAATAGACAAAATGGGTTTTAAACCAAGCCCAGGTATTAGTGGTGAAAATCATGAATATAAGGATGCATCCGCACTCTCTGTACATTTCACTCCTCTTCACATTGACATTGCCGAATGAAGAAGACTAAGAGACTTTCAGCAGGGAGGCAGAGAGATCTTTTTCGTGATGTGGAAGTTTCCTATCCATAAGCAGACCCTGAAAAATTAGACAGGCTTATGCCCCCAACTGCAACACTGTTTTCTAATACCCTGCTAGAGCACAAGCTCTGATTGCTGCTTCTAATAAGTTTCCAGAATAGTGATATCCTCAGGGACAGCCTTGTGGCCTGGGAACCCCCCTTTGCAAACCCCTAAGCAGCCCTGGAGGCAGACTGGGGGAGAAACACTTCCTTCTTCTCCCCTAGAGGAAGAGAGCTTTTCTACATGCTTTCCCCTTTCCAAATCCCACATCTGCACTGACACCCCATGCATACTTGAACCAAAACAGGTAAAGGCTCATCTGTGCGGATCCCACTCTTGGATTGTTCACTCAAACAAATGGAGGGCAATAGTCATCATAAATTTAAGGTGTTAACAATGACATTAGTATTCATCATTTGACCATGAAATCACAATAATGCAAGGTAAAAATAAAAGCTGTCATCCATGGATGGTTTATGAAGATTTCACAGATGGGACAGTCAACATTTTCTTCACAATATTGAGCCACAGGCTCTGATTTATCTTCTGAAAGACTGTGTATGATTAGAACACATCCAGAAAAAAAACATACACAGTGTTGATAACTGTAGTTACTTCTTGGAATGAAGGAAAGCTTACTTTTAGTAACCTTTCACACTATTTGAATTTTTACCCCAAGCATGCATTGCCTTTCAAAGCTAGGATAAACAAATAAGACAATTAATTGACTATTTTTTTAAAGTTTCTTTTGTTTAAGAAGACACCCAAATCCATTCCCCCAAATTACTTTCTTGGCTAAAGATCTAAAAATAAGGGATTTTGTCTTAGCCCTCTTCTTAATCTTCACCTTTACTTGTGTTTCCAATCCATAAATAAAAAACATCTTTCATTTATTGGTTTCCATGAATAGATCTTGTATTATTTATACATGATTATCTAATTCTAAAGGTGTTACTATAAATTGTTTTATTTTAATTATTCAGTGCTAATATACATAAAAAGCACTTGACTTTGGTGTTCTATGACTTTGTTGTATTTACTTCTTAACTCCAGAAGGTTTTAGTTTTTAAAAATTATTGTAAGCCAGGCGTGGTGGCACACACTTGTAATCCCAGCATTTGGGAGGCTGAGACTGGAGGATCCGGGTTTTCAGCCAGCCTCAGCTAACTAGTGAAGCACTCTGCAACTTAGTGAGACTTGGTTTCAAAATAAAGAATAAAAAATAGGGCTGGGGGTGTAGCTCGGAGGTAGAATGCCCTTGACTTCAATCCCCAGTACTGCATAAAAATAAATAAATAAAAATAAAATTATTGTAATTATACCTCAGAGTGAAATTTAATGTGATACAAACATATGTATACACAGCACTTGGTGTGATTCTTTCTGGATCTCACCCCAGAGACTTTCAGTTTTGTTCAGTTTTTTTCTTTTTTCTTTATTTATTTTTATTGGTGCATTGTAGTTTTGTTCAGTTTTGTTTTAAATTCTTTAGAACTTTCTACATAGACAATTTTATGATCTGTACACAAAGACAGTTTTAGTTCTTCCCAACCAATCTGTGTAATTTTATTTCTTTTTCTTGTCTACATTAGCTAACACTCCACCATAAAGTTGAATAGGGATGATAAGAGGACATTCTCTTGATTTACTCTTTTTTGGGGGGTGGGGGGACATCCTACTTCTTGCCATCAAATAGGTCAGCTTTAGTGATTTTTTGGAGTTCTTCTTTATCAAATTGAAGTTTTCCCCTAATCCAAGTTTTATCATGAATGGTTGTCAAATTTAGCCAAATTATTTTCCTGTACCAATTTATACTGTCATATGATTTTACATCTTTATCTGTCAATGTGACAGATTGCATCAATTACTTTTCCCATATTGAACCACCTGTAACTTGTCTTTCTTTATTATTGTCTTCATCTAGATTGGGTATTCAGGATAATGCTGACCTCATAGAACAAGTTAGAAAATGTTTCTTCTGCTATTTTTCTAGATAACATTGTGGAAAGTTACCATATTTTCATCCTTAGCTGCTTAATCCACCAGCAAAACAACTGGGCCTGGTGCTTTCTTTTATTTTTGAAATATTATTATTTATTTAATTTCTTTAATAGATATAAGATTATTCATATTATATATTTACCTTTATGAGAAAACTTGGTACTTTGTCTTTTAAATAATTGATCCATTTAAATTATGATATTTGTGGACATAGTGTTATATATCATACTACTTTACTATCTTTTTAATGCTTATAGAATCAATAGTGATGGCCCTCTTTTATTTCTGATTTTGGTAACCTGTTTCTCTTCTCTTCTCTTTCCTTCCCTTCCATTCTCTTTCTCTCTCCCTCTCTCTCGCTCGTACGCTCGGTTAGCCTTACTAGATGTTTACCAATTTTATTGATGTTTTCAAAGACCCAGGTTTAGGTTTATTTGTTTTCTATATTGTTTCTCTGTCTTCAGTTCTATCGATTTCTGCTCCAATTTTTATTCTTTTTTTTTCCTGCGTGCTTTAGGCTTCAATTGATCTTCTTTTTCTAGTTTCCTAAGGTAGAGCCTATATTATTGAGCCAAGGTCTTTATTCTTCTCTAACATACGCATTTAATGCTAGCAGTTTCCCTCTAGGCACTGCTTTCACTGCATCCTACAAATGTGGTGAGATTTGTTTTCATTTTCATTTAGTTCAGAACAATTTTTAATTTCTTATGAGACTTCTTCTTTCACCCATGGGTTTTTTTTAGGAGTATTTTGTTTAATTTTCAAATATGAGTGCTTGCCAGCTCTTTTTCTATTCTTGATTTCTAGCTTAATTTCATTGTGACCTGGGCACATACTCGGTATGAGTTCTATTACTTTAAATTTGTTGAGGTGTATTTTATAGCCCAGAACATAGTCTCTTTGTTGGAGGTTCCATATAAATTTGAGAAAAACATGAATACCATTGCTATTAAGCGAACTGCTCTATAAATGTCAATTTGTTCAAGTTGATTGGTGATGCCATTCAGGTTAACTATATCCTCACTAATTTTCAGCCTGCTTGATCTTTCAATTAATGAAAGGGTTATCAAAATCTTCAACTATAGTAATGGATTTGTCCATTTTTCCTTAAAGTTCTATCAGTTTTGCCTCATGGACATTGGCAATCTTCTGTTAGTTGCCATTAAGGATTGTTATGTCTTCTTGCAGAATTGAACCCTTTATCATTACATAAAATCCCTTTTTATTCTTAGTAATTTTCCTTGTTTCATAGTCTGCTTTGAAATCACTACAGTTACTCCATCTGTCTTTCGATTAGTATTAGCATGGTCTAACTTTCTCCATCCTTTTACTTTTAACATATTTGAGTCATTATATTTAAAGTGGCTTTCTTGTTGAATACGTAGAGTTGGGTCTTTTTTAATCCACTCTGACAAGATCTTTTTTTTAATTGGTACACTTAAGCTGTTGACATTTAAAGTGATTATGGATACAGTTGAATTAATATCTCCCATGTTTGTGTTGCATTTTTTCTTTATTTCATTTTATTTCATCTTTCTTTGATTTTTCTGATTTTAATTGAACTTGTTACATATCTCCTTTCTTAGCAATCAATTATTCTTTTTTAATTTTAGGGATTATCCTAGAGTTCAATAGGTACATTTTTAATTAATCTAAGACCACCTTCAATAACAGTGTACTATTTCACATTTAGTGAACATATTTTATAACAGAATTTTCAGTTCCTCTTTCTTGTGTCTTGTGACATTACTGTTATTCATTTCACTTATCCATAAGCCAAAAACTCAACATATGGTTATCTTTTAGATCAATTGCAAATAAAGAATGTTATAAGTTTCTGGCCTATATAATTTTTCTTATTCTGAACAAATCTGCTGATGATGAATTCCCTCAATTTTTTTCTGAGAAAGTCTTTATTTCTCCTTCAGTTCTGAAGAATGATTCCTCTGTATATATAACTAAAGGTTCTTTTTTTTTTTCTCAACATTTGATCTCTACTCTCTCCTCGCTTGCATGGTTCCTGACAAGAAGTCTACCATAAGACTTATCTATATTCTTTTTTTTTTTTTTTTTCGGTACTGGGGATTGAACTCAGGGGCATTCTACCTCTGAGCTACACCCCCAGCCCTATTTTTTATTCTTTATTTTGAAACCGGGTCTCACTAAGTTGCGGAGTGCCTCACTAGTTAGCTGAGGCTGTCCGCGAACCCGGATCCTCCGGTCTCAGCCTCCCAAATGCTGGGATTACAAGCGTGCGCCACCACGCCCGGCCTCTATATTCTTTTACAAGTAAGGTAGTAATATTTTTCTTCCTCTGACTTTTTAAAAGATTTTTATCCCTGTCATTAATTTTCTATTAGTTTTCTATAGTTTCTGTAGTTGTGATGCATGCTTGTAATCCCAGTACTTGGGAGGCAGAGACAAGAAGATTGCAGGTTTGTGACCAGCTTCAGCAATGTAGTGAGACTTTCAGCAACCTAGTGAGAATCTGTTTCGAAACAAAAAAATATAATATGGCTGGAGGTTTAGCTCAGAAGCATAATGTCTTAGGTTCACCCTCAGATCACGAAAAATATTTTTCTATAGTTTGAATATATGCCTACATGTAGATCTTTTAGTATCTACCTTGCTTGATGGATTTTTAATTCAATATCTATCATTAATTTGCATGTATGTTTCTATAATTCTGAACCTCATTATAAAGTAAAAGTATATTTTTAAAATTCTTAAACCAATACTAATAAATATTTCTTCAACTTCATTCTTTTCCCTCTCTGTCTGGTGTTCGATTAGGTCCATATTCACCTTTAGAAATTGGCCAATGGCTTGTTGGATGATTTTTTTTTTCTCTTTTCATTTCAGTTTGGAAATTTTCTATTGACATGTTTCAAACTCACTAATTCTCAACCTGGTTGTGTTCTGGCAACTTATGAGCCATCAAGGGCATTCTTCATTCCTGTGATGGTATTTTTAATTTGTAATATTTCCTTTGGATTTTTCTTCAGAGTTTCCACCTCTCTGATTACATTATCAATCTGGTCTTACATATTATCTGACATTGTTTTGCATGTTACTGATGCTAATTTTATGTCTTCTGACCTCTTTTGTTGACTTTTAGCATGCCTTGTCATGTTTAGTAGAAAGTCAGGCTTGGTGTATAAGACAATAGGAACTGAAGTAAATTGGCTTTTAGTTTGAGGTTTTAGGTTAATCTGGCTAGAAATTGGCATGTGTTTAATGTTGCTGTATCTGTAGATACAGAGACTTCAAATTCCTCTCGTGTCTCTCTGCTTGTGAGTGTGTGCGTGCGTGCACGTGTGTGTGTATGTGTGTGTGTGTGGGTGTTTGTGTGTGTGTGTTTGTTTTCCCCTTTGTCTTTAGACTTTCCTTTCTGTCTTAGATGTATCTTGTTCTTTCAGCTGCAATCCAATGTTATATGGAGTCCTATTGGTATAATAATAAGATGGGAAGGAAAGGTAGTATTCCATAATCTTATGATTGAATCTCAAGCTTTTAGTAGGTCCATTTCCCTGGGTTGTGACAGTCACAACCATTTTTAAACTTTTTTTCTTCTTGAAGTGTGACAGGAAGTCTACAGGAGGATAAAGTCAGATAAATGCTCTCCATCCAGGCAGATAAGTCACTGCTAAAGTCTCTTTCCCTAGAGAGAAGGTTTTTAATGGAGGATACTTAGAACTTATTTCAAATGATGATTTTTCACCTCCACCTAGCAGATCCATGAGATCCTTCTTGATTCTTCACTATGAGGATCTAGTAGGTTCATAGAGGTAAAACCCAGGAAAGCATAGGACACTTCTAAGACTGTGGACTCCCAAGAGTTTTTCACATTTATGCTAGTACACAACCAGCCTCCAGAAATTAAAAATTACCACGTATGTGACTTCTGCTCCAGGTAAGCAGATTGCAGCTGGGATTTTTTGGGGGGTGTTCACCTGTCTCTAGATTTCAAAGTGTCCATTTCCTCTGTGACCTCATTCTCTGATGAGTCCAAGAAAAGTTGCTCATTCTCAGTTTGTTCCATTTTCTTCCTGTAAGATTGAGAGTGATGCCTCCCAAGCTTTTTCATGTGTCTGAGCTAAAGTCGGAAGTTCCTTGGCTTGTGTTTCAATATTCTCATCTGCAAAATGAAAAAGATACTGCCTCAGGGGCTTCCAGGGTGAAGACATCATATAGGGATAGAGAAGGCATTCAGGGGAGGGAGTCATGAGCCAGGACATCCTAGTTGATCTATTAGCTCCCCTTTCATTCCATCCTTGTTGATCATGTTTTCATTCCACTCATTCATAATCTTATAGTTTTAGGTATCCTTGTCGGTGAGGATTTCTCAAACACGTTTTAACAGTACTATATTTTTCATACCTTTTGGCCTCTATAGGTTTGACATTTCACCAAACTGGAATTCTCATGAGGTAGACTCTACCTAAAATAGAGTCATGCTCATGCTGGGAATAGCAGGTACACAGAGAGGAGATGGCTCATGGTTAGGGAGTTAAAGGATCAAGGCTCTGAGATAGCAGAAGCAATAGAAAGGCACTTTCAGCCTCAGAATGGAAGCAGAGTATGAGATGAAGAAAGAAGGGTATTGAGAAGTTTGTGATCTTCAGTGCCCTGTAATAACTCCTCTTCCCTCGGAATTTCAACTTACCCTCTGGATGGTGGTATACTCGTCTACTTCCTTCCACTGTTCAAAAATCATGATACACTATGCCTTGAATTATGAAATTATGAATGTGTAAGGAACAGGAAAACTCATGCCTTCTAGTCATCCATCCAAGATAAGAATCCTTTTGAACCCTGTGACATTACTAAGACCAGGTCTATTATTAGCCAAATCTTGTCTTACCACTTAATTGCATTGTTCAGAACTTCTCAAAGAATCTTTTCTTTCTCTTTTGTACAGAGATTGAACCAAGGGTCATTCTACCTCTGAACTACACCCTAAGCTTAGGGTTTCTCTAAGTTGTGTGAAGCTGGCCTCAAACCTGCAATCCTCTTGTCTTAGTCTCCCAAGTGTTGGGATTATAGGTATGTGCCACCAGGCCTGACTCAAAGAATCTTTTAGAAACTGAAAGCTTAAAATCACCTGAAAATTTCATTAACCTGCATGACTTATGCACACACACACACACACACACACACACACACACACACACACCAATCATGAGCTAGATAAACTGCCATCACCCTTCCCACCCATCGTTGAGATCTTCCAGGAACTCTCAATCCATGTATCAAGAATCTCCACAGCCAAGATATCCTCCACCTTTGAAATAACAGATGTGAACCCTGGTGGCAAATGTGTGAGTAAAGTTCAAAGATTTATGCTATCTTTTAAAATTCAGCCAATTCCTGTGCACAAGAAAAAATCAATTGTTGGACCAGCTTTGTTCTTGAAAAAAAATCAATCATGGTTCTTGCCAATGATCCCATTACCCTCTGGATGCTGGGGTCCCTTCTTCACATCCCCCATCGGGTGTTGACATTAGCTGTATTGAACTGCATTTCCATACAGCTTCTGTCTTGGTTCAAGATTAAACTACCTTTTACACTCCCTTCTCTTCTTAGCATCCTTAGATCCCTATTAGTTTTCCCCAAAATAACTGTAAGTGTGTGGACTAATTAGCTTAGAGAGCACAAGCTCCCTTAATGCCTTCGGAATCCTGCCATCCAATACTGATTTCTCTATGTTCTGAGCTGCAAAATAGCCCCTCGCTTGGTTTTGGTTTAATTATTCTTCAAGGTCATCCCTGTGCCACTCCTGTCCATGTTTCTTTTCTTCTCTGCTTCTGTTTTTAAGAGGATTTTTAAATAGATTTGGCGGCTCAGCCACTTTTGAGTCATTATGAGCTTCAATCCCTTTTCGCACTTATTACTTGGCCTATTTTTTCCTCCATCCTCGTCTCTTTCTCAGCTATATTTGCAAGAGTGTTTCTGATTCTCTCTAACGCCTTCGCCAGGTTGGAATTGTTCTGTGTTTTGGTGGCCTGTATCTTTTTCCTACAATTTTCACTGATCATGCACAGCTTGGGTTTGGGAATTGAATCTTCCCTTCCCCAAATTACTGTACAGGTGTGTCTTTTTCTGCCAGCTTCTGATTGCTCCTCCAGGAACCAGACTAAAGGTTCCCTTTTCTCCAGAAAGCTCACTAGATATGCAGGAACCCTAAGAAGACAGCTGCCTCCACCCTTGGTTGTTTAATTGGTTGAACCTTTAGGATACCCAATCTACCTAGTGATTTATTTCTACGTTCAACTTTGACAGAAACCAGAATCCCAAGGTGAGAATAATCAAACATATTCAACAGTTAACATACTAATGCCACCTCCCACTGAAAAACACTGAAAGATTTTCAAACATTTTCCTATAAATTATCCAATTCAGAAGACATTGCATAAACTTTGTTTTGTTTTGCTTTGTTTTTCTTCCTTCTTCTATTTATTATTCTAATTATTTTCTATTTTCTTCTAAAATCTTGTTGTAATTTCTCCTTGCCCACTCACTTTGCATGATCAAGCATCATTTTAAAGAACTATAGAAGGTGCTGCAGAGGGTTCACATCCTATGTGGAGAATAATCAGGAAACCTCACAAGTTAAGCACACTCAACAGAAACTGGGGGAATGCCACAATTCTGAGGCACACAGAAGACCCAAACATTCCTCGGTAATTCCAACATCAGACTCAGGGGAGTCTCTCATCCCAAGCAGAGTTCTAGAAAACAGGAGGGCTTCAGAAGTTCACCCATAGGATGAAATAACCAAAAAACTCTAAAGTTACATTTCCTGAGTTCAAATCACCTCCACCACATACTAGCTATATGATCTTGGACAAGTTGCTTTGGTCTCTTCATCTGTACAATAGTAGAATAATAGTACAATACCATAGAGTTGTCATAAGGATTAAACGAATCAAAGAGTTAATCCTGGTAACATGCTGAAAAGAGTGTGGCACATGATAAAGTGCCTTGTAACTGTTAACTGCTGATGTCACCATTATGATTATCATTATCATTATATTATTTTTATCATCATCATCATCATCATCATCATCATCATCATCTGAAGTGACAGGATTTTCATAGGTTTCTAGAGAGGTAGAAGGAAATCCATGAGACTAGTACAAATGTGTTAATAGAAGAGATTTTTTGAGGCAGAACATTGGTGACCTAAAACATCAATAGCTAATTCTAGGAAGTGAAGACAGTCCTGCAAGGTTTAATTTGTTCACATTGTCTGAAGTATGGGATCCCTGAAGTTCAAACACATTCCAGCAATAAACATCAAGCACCAGTGTCTCCGATATCATGAATAAAAAGAACAATAAAAATTAGTTTCATTAGTGATTATGTGGGGCCGACTTTATGCTACCACAGTCCAAAATGAGAAGGAAATTCTTTGGCCACATCAAATTTAGTTATTGAACTTCTACTAGCTCTTCTCTTATCTCATTGTTTACAAGAAATACGTATGCTTCTGTCCCTTGAAGACACGCCCCCTGTGACGAAGAAGAAGTATATGAGAACTAGAGTTCAAGTTATTGGGCAGGAACAGAGTAAATCCTGTTCTGGGTTGCAAGCAACAATACCTATCCTTTGTTTTGTTTTTTATTGTAATAATTAGTGCCTTGTATATATACATTTTTGTTAGGTACAAATTGATAAAGACAAATGTGCACACATTTCTCATCTGACCCTTTCCCCAATTCCCACCCCGCTCCCTCGCCCTCCCTTCCTCTCAAGTTCAGTTCAGTGAGTGATCTTGATATAATTGTGTAAGTACATCATGTGCCTTAGGATGCTCTCCCCCTACCACCTCCCATCCATTCCCTTCGGTTAAGATATCTATGTTTTTAGATGTAAAGATTGTTGTCGAAGAAAAAGAAGCCCAGTCTCTGTGATATGGTAATAACTTGGAGAACCAGATATTTGGCCCTCCAAATTCCCCAGTCTTCATTTCAGCCTGACTAGAGAAGGAGATTGAAGCCACATTCACATAAATGTCATATTTATCGGCAGTGATAAATTTGGCAGTCTGGAGGGCTCATCTGCACTTACTTTAGCAGCAAAGACTCAGAAAATGGGCAATTGCTTCCCTACCATGAAAAACGCATCCTAGAGCTGAGCAATTGATTGAAAAAAATGAGACTAGCCTACCAAAGATGAGAACTCTGGGAGACCATTCAGGTTCAGAGAAAGAATCCAAGCATGGCTAAGAAAGGCAAGCTGACTGGTACAAAGAAAGAAACTGAGTAGAGACTGCATACTACAAACACAGGGAGTAGGGGAGTAGGGCTCATAGTGAAGTTATTATTTTTTCCATCACTTAGAAGATTGGGATCAAACTGCTTATCTCAGAATTCTACTGGTCTACAAATCCATCCCTGAATCCTTGGGTTTAGGTTTAGTTCTATTTTTCTAAGTCTCCAAAAAAAAAAAAAAAAAGAACCCACACTGTTAGTTGGGAAATAAAAGATTCTTTCAAACCACTTTATCCCAATCCACTGAGAAATTAGATTTCTGAAAATATTTCAATTAGGTAGGTACCTCTGTGACCCATTAGCCTGAACAACAACATCTAGGAGCTGTGAGTTATGTATCTGCCAAAGAAGTTAAGGAAGGCTCTTAATATAAGGACAAGAAAGACTGATCTCTTGGTAAGGCAAGGAGGGAGGGAAATATATATGTTGTTCAGTGTTTTAATGAGTTTTTGAGGTGGCTTGCCTTCTATGGATGTAAACCACACCACGAGTGGCTCCACTCCATATCCCGATTGATACAGCAGTTGATCTATCCTCTCCTTCGCCGCTACACAAACTCGGCCACATAGCCAACCCAAGCTCAGCAAATGCAAAGGCCTGTTGGTAATCCTTTTTCTCCCTTGTTTATTATTATGTGTTGACATCCAGACAGATTCTCAGGCAGGTCCTGAAGACTTTAGATTTTCACAATATTACAATTTCAGCAGGCTGAATGTTAAAAATGGAAATTGGACAGACCGTTATCAACTTTAATCGACCATTAGAGCATCAGAGCCTGAAGGCACAGTATTTAACGGTTGGAATGGGGTGGTCAAGTAAAATGCTGTCTCTTTCATTTGGAATCTGGGAATAAAGCCAACCTAGATAAAAAGGGAAAAAAAGCCATTACTCTGACAGCTGTGGCAGAGCGCAAGGCTTGGTGTTACAAGGAGGCCAAGATGCAAATCTCGCAGTACACTTGGGTAAGGCTTGTCTACTGAATTCCAGTTTGCGGATTTTTGTACAAAATGGAGACAAATAAGCCAGGGAACGAGAAACTGACCTAGCAGGATGAGGGCGATTATCTAATATCAAAAATGGATCCTGTGACATCATATTGCATTGCCAGACTTGGCCTCAAAATGTCACCACCTTTCTGTGTAGCGATCGCTTGCCTTCTTGGAGAGGCAAATGATTTGCTGCCCTGGTTAAGCTTCTGTGCTTCAGCCCCTGGGCATGGTACACTGTGAATGCTTTGGAGAATGGTTCTGGAATTAAAGTTTTTAATTACATCTGACATTAGAGAGCTCTGGCCTGTTGGCAGCCATCTTGTTAAAGCCACCCATGGGAGAAAAGTTGTTTTACTGGAAGTTGAGGCTCTCGTCTCCTGCATGCCACAGACTCCTCCCTGATGCCATTTGTTCTGCTAATGTGACTTTGCCTATTCTGAACTTTCAGAATGTTAAACCAAGCAGAGCATTCTTTTTCTTTTAAACAAAATATATTGTTTATGTAAAGAGTCTAATGGCCCATAGCAATCCAATTTACATGTAAAGTACAAGATTTTATATTGAATCAGTTTTATTGCTTCACATATGAAGATATCGAGCAATGGTAGGTATATTGTATTTGTATCAGAAAAATACAAGGGCAGATTTATTGGGCCTGTGCTTAACAATATTAGGATTGATTATCCCAGTGAAAGGTGAGACATCTGTTCACTGTAGGGAAGAAAGATTATTTGCACGACTTCCCTGTTGTCCAATGAACTCTTTCCCCCTCTTTGCTCAATGAAATATCTATCGTTAAAGGGTTAATAAGGCTTGTGATAACATTAACTTTCTATCAGCAGCAAGAGAATATTGTTGATACCATTTAAAATTTATTAAGCCCATTTGGTTTGCCGGGCATTATACCAAACTCATAAAACATAAGATGTTTTATCACTGGTTGCTTCGCATGCTAATTCTGTTGATTTGCTTGACCTCTCAAAATCTGGATTTAATCTTTTCCCTTGTTTTCTACATGATGGAAACCTCAAGCCTTTTCTTTATATTTTAGTTTTTCTTTCTATAAAAATCCAATCACTAGATGATTTCTTTGCCAAGTAATCTACTCTTAGAAACTATAATCCATCTGAAATATTTTAGGCGTGAGCTAATCATTTTTTTCATTAATTGGAACATTATTCCATAAGTACAACTATTGATAAGAAAGCGCTAACCCTTTGGAATGTTCCTAATGGACAGATTTTCTTGATGCCCCCTTTCTTTTTGCCACAGTAAAATTCCATTTAATATGATTGAAAACCTCAGTTCATATCCCTTAAATCAGATATGGATAAAGCATAGTCTTGATTTAACAAAAACTGAAAGAAGGAGGCAATGCTGTAAAGACCACGTGATAATTTGAAATGGGACTAATGTCAAAGTAAATTTGCCTATAACATCCTGCTAGAATTTTTTGTTACATTTTTGGATACAAGATTTTTGCTTTATGAGTTTTCCCTCCTAAATGCTTTTTTCTTTCTTTCTTTCTTCATCGTTTTAAGGGTGGAAAGAGGAAAGAGGCCTTTGGGTTTTTTTTTGTTTTGTTTTGTGTTTTTGGTGTTTTGTTTTGTTTTGTTTTGACTCTAACTTGCTTCTGGAAGAAAAGATGGTCCCTAGCTGTCTGTGGCTCAGTTGATATACTTTCACCTTTAGATTTAGTTAGAATGCAGGTATTTTCCATGGCCTCTCACCCTCTGGAGACATGCAGGCAAAGTTCGAACACAACATTTCAAGTGAACAAAACTAGATGGAGCAGCTAAAACCTTCTTCCCAGAAAATGAAAACAGATTAGGGAAGGCCAGCCCAGGGTATGATTCTTGCCTATACCCCAAAGACAAATCAGCCACACTCATTCTAAAGAGAAAATACGCATGTACTACATGAGTGTGTGTATGAGTATGCACAAGTGTACATGTGGCCTATCATATGGATTAGTTATAAAGTCATTTTACCTGTGGACCCTGGTTATACTAGTTCTATCTTCTTTCAGCAGAACATGAATTCTTAGGCTGGGCGTTGTGGCACAGGCCTGTAATCCCAATACTTGGGAGGCAGAGACAGGAGAATCGCAGCTTCATGGCCAGCCTCAGCAACTTAGCAATACTTTTTCACATTTCAAAAAGTGAAATAAAATAAAAAGGGTTGAGGTGATCTCAGAGACCCTGGTATAATTCTTAGAAGAAAGAGAGAGAATACTTAGCAAAATACTGAGCTTATGTTTAATTTTTTTCTCTACAGAAACCATCTTCCCCCTCTCCTCCCTGAATATTCTCAAGTCCAGACTTAGCTGCAAAATTCAACCTTTGTCAGGCTGAGCACCCCCACTGAAACAGTGAAGAAATTGAAGCAATTGAACTTCTGTCCAAATAGCTCACCAGCCTCTGAGCGGATCATAACTCCATAATAACTAGTCTCCAAAAATCACAAATATGCACCCATCAAATAAACCATCAGGTGCTCCTTTCTATTCAGAGGTGAGCATTCCAATGGGAGGGAAGAGAACATTCAGTGAGCTAATAAACTTACTCTAAGAGGTTGTCCTTATGCCTTGACAAAGAACTTCTATTTTTTTTTTTTTTAATGCTTTGCAGTCTCTCTCACTTTTTTTGCAGTACTGGGAATTGAACCCAGGGGCATTCTACCTCTGAGCTACACCTCCAGCCCTATTTTTTATTCTTTGTTTTGAAACAGGGTCTCACTAAGTTGCAGAGAGCCTCACTAAGCTGGGGCTGGCTGCTAACCTGGATCCTCTGGTCTCAGCCTCCCAAGTACTGGAATTATAAGTGTGTGCCACCACGCCCAGCTTCCAGTCTTCTTTCTTAATGTGTTAGCTCCAGCCTCTTCTTTTGATCACCATCCCTTGTTAATCCAGTATCCATAGCACCTCCCTCATCAGAAAACTAAGCAGCCCCCAGATCGGTGTTCCTTGGTCATTCCAGTCGGATTGACAGTTCTTGATGGATCACCATTAATACCCAAGTCAATGGGCTAAGCTTTGTAGTGGAAGTCAAAAAGTAGGAAATGTATACTTCTCATGGCATTCATAGACTCCTTCGGAATGCAAATTTACATGTGATGTAATTAGTAAGTAAGACAAGGATGCATGTGATTAAAACATCAAAATGTGTTAGGTACAGTGGCACACACCTGTAATTTCAGTACTTGGGACACTGAGACAATAGGATTGAAGGTTCAAGGGCATCACACAATAACTTAGTGAGAATAAGTAAAAAATAAAACGGGGTTCAGCATGTAGCTTGAAGGTAGAGTGCTCCTGGGTTCAATCCCCAGTGTCTCCTCCCCTACACACACACACACACACACACACACACACACACACACACACACCTAAATGTGAGGCTCTCAAGGTTCAGGAAAACAAATATTCCATTATATCCACTACACCTCATTACCAAGACAAGAAAGTAGATTGACATATTCTTGAAATATTTTCAATGGTAATTGAAATAATAAGAGTTCTCTTTTCCTTGTCTATATGCAGAAAAGTCAAGTAATCATATCAAGTCGGTACCTTATAACTCCATTTACTTAATGAAGCAAAACCAAAACATCAATATAGCCACAATTTTCATTTGAATTCAAATGTCTTTGGTCTCCACCTTGCTTTCTTTCTTAATACAGGATGCATTTTCACAAAGAAATAATGTTATGCATGTGGTAATTAGTACCCATTCTATTTCAGCCTTTTAAATACCTCAGACAAGCCCATATCTGTTAGGAGAAACCATTAAAAATCAACCCTCTCAAGCCAGGCATAGTAGTACATGCCTATAATCCCAGTATTTGGGAGACTGAGACAGGAGGATCACTGGTTGGTTCTAGACCAACCTCAGCAACCTAGCGAGACCCTCAACGACTTGACAAGACCTTGTTTCAAAATACAAAATAAAATAGGGCTGGAAGTCCAGTTCTAAGGTAGAAAGTCCCTGGGTTCAATCCTCTGTATCCGCCCCACACACACAAAACAAAACCCTCAACCCTTTCAAAGTGTCTTCTGACTCCCTTTAGCCTGCCAATTCTAGTGATTTGCTTCCTATTTCTGGTTGCCAACCCTTGATTTCCTATTTCTCTTCCATTCTCTTTGACGCCAATCTTGGCTACCATACTCTATCAGTTTCCTTGGGTTGGACTTACCACTCCTTCCCAACATGACTTCCTAAATCTGCCTATGTGCTCCACATGGGGAAAGAACTTCTACATCTTCATTGGCCAAACGCAGCCAGCAAGACCCAAGGGTAAAGGTTAGGGTCTAAGGTCATTGCAACCACCAAATATCTGACTGTAGAAGACAACATTCTGGAAGAACTTAGGATTCTTTCTGCTTAGAAACCCTTTTTTGATGTGGGGGCAGTTGGGTAAAGTATCTGTTTATCTGCATACTGTACCATCCCTGCTGGTGAGTGTGCTCTTCGAGGTATGGCACCAGAGTTTCCTTATCTCCTCAATCTAGCACAATGGCCAGAAAAAAAAAAAAAACACAGAAATGATTAATTAATTAATTAATTAATCCATGCTCTAAGATTAATTAACTCCCCCAAACAAAACTTTCATTTATGCAGTAGTCTCAACTAGAGTTGAGAAGGAAAGCAATCTAATTGAATTAATTCACCCAAAGGCATAAATTATTAAAAATACATCAGTCTGAAGCAGGCCTTGGCAATGGTATTTTTAAAAATTCTTCCCAGGAGCTTCTCATGAGCAGCCTGGCTTGGGGACCCCTGGCTAAGAAACCTTCTTTGCACTGCTTCTACTGCAGTACCTACCGCCATCTACTCTGTGCACACACCCTCCAGATGTACTACGTCTGAGACCTTTTCCATGCAGACCTTGCTCTCCCAAGCTGCATATCTCTCTCACCATACTTGCAGAAACCCAAAGTGAGAGACAACATTAGTTACTGTCACACCCAAGATCTTTCCATCACTATTCTTATTTGCCTCCTGAATCTGATGTTTTATTGTTCTTGGATATGGATGTCAGAAATTAGGTTTCTGAATATACTTTTATTGGTGCGTTGTAATTACACATCGTAATGTTTCATTTTGAACAAGAATTAAGCCACCAGAGTAAAGTATCACCTCTCTATAAGAAAACTAAATCAAAAGATCTTCTGGAAGTTACAGAAACTTGGATAAATCTAAATGAGAAAAAAAAGTAGAGGTTATGTTCTTTAAGACTCATCTGCAGCAGCTCATCCTAGGTGCAGGTGGAATGTGTTGGTTTGGGAGCTGGTTTTCTTCATTTTTGGAGTGTTCACTATAGAAAAAGACCTATCGTAGTTGCCAGAGCTATGAAATGGGCTCAGAATTCCTGACACCTCTTTCCATTGTCTATTTATTCATCCTCTGGTGTAAAATATCCACACAATTTGGAAATGACTTTGTCAGTGCTAACGGTAAAGCTTAGGTTTTCCTTCCAATGGATTCAAACCTAACTCACCCTGCTGGATTTTTGCAATAACAAACAAGGTCTCAGTGACCAAGCAGAGTGAGTTCAGGGCAATTTTTCAAGGACAGAAAAAAATGGATGTTTATCATGAAATCACCATAATTGTATTCTCTGATGATGGATCTACTACATTCATGAAATATTTAGAGCTTGTTCATTTAAGATGATCTGAAACACCCCCTCAGCTTGTCTTCCACATACATGCCTTTTCTGAGCAATTTTGATGTAGCAGGGGAAAAAAAAGGTAAGGGGATTTATCAGGATTAATTAATACACAGGAGGAAAGAAATACATGTGATTAAACTAACTTCCCAGGTTCGCCATAAATATTTTATCCATTTATGTGACTCTGCAATTCTGTCTTTGTCACTTAGGAAATAGTCCTAGATGCAAGATGTGAAATTTCACAGAAATGAAATCAGGGCACACAGATTCCTAGAGCCATGGCTGCAGTTGGGGAGAAGCAAAGAGAGACCGGTAGGACATTAGTCAAGGGAAAGCAATTCCAGGAAGATAAGAAAGGGACAGTAGTATCACTGTGTGCCCATGGCTGAGTCTGATTCTCTGTAGACAACATACTGTAGGAAGCATAGGAGAAAGCCTTGAAGACTAATGAAAGCTCCTCAAGAAGTGGAAGGTCAGGCCAGCACCCCCCCAAACTCTCTCGGGGCTTTTCTCCTGAATATTTTCTGTTATTTTCCACACACATTACCCAAGCCCTCTACCATATATCACCTTCTTTTATCCTCTGTCTGTCTGGCTTCCACCACCTATCGTTGGAAATCAGGCTGCTATCTAGCTCATGCGGTCTACTATGACAATGCCTGTTCAACATTATCAACCTCATTGATAACCGGGGGCTTCTGTCTGAATGGGGTTGATTTCAGGAAGCAAAATTTCAACCACCCCAAGTAGTGAAAAAGAAATGTTATTCTCCATTCACATCTCTCAAAGGACATCAGAAGGTTCCCAAATGTGTAGTGGATACAAATGTTTGTTAAAACCCTCTTTTGTCAATTTCCTTCCCATCCCATCCAGCAGCACGCTCTTCAATCTCTCTAGAAAATACCTCTTCCTTGTCAGCCCATGAGGCTTGCTTTCTTCTCTTATCATAGGGAGGATATTGGGGCAGCAACAACATGTTTCTTTTTTGCAGTTCCGGGGGACGAGCAATGGCTGTGAACATACAGATCTCATGAATTTGTATCTCACCACACACTCGTAATATAAACTTGTATTTGAGGGTTTTTTTTTTTTTCCTGTGTATTGATCCTGTCTTTTCAAACATATTATGAATTCTTTAAGGAATGGACTATGTTTTATTAACCTTTGTGTTTTAGTGCAATGCAAGTTTTCAATAATAGTGTGTGAAATGAATAGAAAAATTAAAATATATACAAAGTCACAGATTAAATCTCATGTTTCATTAATTCCTTTAGCAAATACCACAGCACTACACACTCAATTACTATTTGCTGCTGATAATTAAACAGAGAGGCAAAAAAAAATCTGAGTTAAGGGCTGGAGGAGGCAGAGATCTGGGTCCTGCTCATAGAAAAGGCCCCATATTCCCTGCTATGATTCTCTCATTCCTTCTCCATGCCTCCCTTCCATCCAAGCCAGTGTGCTGATGCAAGGTCATGGAACTGATGATGACAAGGCACCAAGCCTCCTGGAACATTTTCACCTGAGACCAAAGGTCTAAAATAATGTCTCTCAGATGAAGAATTTCTAAACACTAGAAGTATCATCGACTTTCAAAAACACATAACAGCAAGGGTCTCGGGGTTGTTTATGCCACGATGGGACATAGTAGAGAATTCCTTTCTAAGGTATCTCCAACAAGTACTGATTAATGTCCTTTACCCACACAACACCTCAAAATTCTGCTGCACAGTTACAAACATTAGAAAGTACTCCCTTGAGGCCACCAGAATCATTCACCAGGAAATATCTGTGTACCAGCCCTGTGCTGTCCACCGGTTTACAGGAAAGTCTAACTGTTGCTTCACATGATCTATTCAGATATTTGAAAAACAATTCATGACTGCTCTGTGGCTCTTTGTCTTCTTAGCTATACTTCCTCTCCATCAGTTCTTCATCATGGAACATTCTGAATCTTCTCATTGTCAGGAATTGTGAAACGTCTGAGATTTTACTCTGCTTACCAGCTAACAAGTCAACTTGCCCCCAGCTTCAGAGGTGCTAGTCAGAGACACAAGACCTCTGGATCAGAGACAAAAGACTTCACTACTCATGGCGTGGAAGGAAGCAGGAACTCCATGTTTGCATCAACTCCAAGTCCCCAAGGAGCAAGGCGGAGGTGAGCCAAGGTGAATGCTGTGCACAAAATGAGTTTGCACAGTGTCATCGCGGAGGAAACTTAAGCTCCAATATTATAAGAGAACTGCTTGAAAATTTTCCCTGAAGTGAGACATCATCTTTATCATCTTATCAGGAAATAAATCACCCCCCTTCCACAGAGTGATGCCCTATGTCTATCTTCCAAAGCTATTGCAGCAATGTAATACCATGAAAAAGTCAACTCTCATTGCCTCTGGTTCAGAAGATGGGCACAAGTCAAAAGACCTAGGAAGAATGGTCTCCCCCAAAACATCTTCTGGATCTCCTGGTTCATCCTGTAAACTCAAGTTACAAAATGCACTGTGGCACCTTTGGAGATGGGCTTGACAAGCATGGAGTACAGAAAGACTGTTGCCCTTCCAAGGTCTATCATGTACCTTTACTGACACAAAGATTACGTTGTTGATTTGGAGACTCTGACTTTCAGAGGGACTGAAACCTTTTATTAGAGTTATATTGCATTGCATATGTAGGCTCATCTCAGTTTCTTTGTCAAGGGAAAATGATCTGGGAAGAAAAGCACTATATCAGGAGTTCCCTGACTTTGACATTATTGCCTTGGCTTGGATAGAGAGATTTAGAGGAGGGGGTAGGGAACAAAGGCCTAGCCCAGCCCTAAGTCTCTCACTCCACTTGACCCAAACAGCTATTCTGTCTTCCTCCTTCTGTGATAGACTTGCATAATTGTTTACATGAATCTCCAGTATGTATTCATATATATTTTGCTATCATCTTCTCAGATATGACCTGTCCTTTCAGCTCTAAACAAACTGTTTCATCGTTGGGCTACTCATACAGCATGATCCCTAAGTTCCAAAGAATTGATCACCTTTGCCCCACAGCTGCCTTTTTATTTTCCTTATCAATAATATCATAAAAAAGTGGTCTGAACCGTAGGAACTGAAGGCTGTAAGTAATGTGACATGTGCATATATACAAATGCATAGTTACACGTATAAACTCATATCCACAGACACACAGGAGAATGTGCCCGCCCCACACAGAGCTGAGGTACACAGTATGCACTCTTCTCCCAACACACACCTATACACACACCTCAGTATATTAAAATAGGCTCAAAGCACACAGGAGGCAGAAAGTCGCCTGTGCTAACTGCTGCCTGGTTGGAGCTGAGAACACTTGCAGGGTCCAGGAAGAGAGAGTTGCTTGGTGAAGCAGGAGGAACAGTTTCTCTGTCCAGGATCAGACTGTTTGGAGCCCAATTGAGGGGGGGCTCTTAGAAAGACAGTAAGGTCAATTTTCTTTATCAATATTATCATAAAGGAAACTGGTCTGAACCACAGGAACTGAGGGCTGTAATGTGACACGTACATATGCACAAATGTGCATGTACACCTATAAGCTTCCATCGTAGACCAGCACTTCAGATGAATTTGGTATCTTATTGCCACCAAAATACTGCAGCATTGGTCCTCTTATCCTCATAGCTGAGAAAAACCAAGGCCCAGATACAGCAAAGTGCCCATGTTACTAAGTGCCCCAACCCGGACATGATGCTGGGGCTGCCTGGCCCAGACTCCAAATACTGTTCAGAATGCCGCGCTGATGCCAGATAACTTCTAGGCAAACCCCCAACTTGCATCAACCCAGACTCCCACCTGTTCCTCTGCTGCCGCAGCTGCTGCACATAGCCAGAGAGGAAAGCCCATGGCTGGCGGACAGTCCTTCCAACCCTCCACCCTCACCCTGAGCTGGGGCAAAGCCACCACTTGCCTATGATCAGCCCCCTCTCTCTTCCCACCATGACAGTGTCAGGTTCCCATCATACCCCTCGAGCACCCTACCACACTCTGCTCCCTTTTCTACTAGAAGAGGAAGATGGCTTCTAATTCCTTTGATTCACTTTTTACCAGCAGCTTATCAAAAAGTAGAATGGCATCATCCAGAGTCATGCTAAGTCTAAACCTTGGCCCCTCCATTTTCTAGTGGTGTGATTTCAAACAAGTTATTTAGCCCCTCTCAGTTGCATCCTCCTTATATGTAGGATGGGATAACAGCCCTGTCTACCTGTTGGGATCGCTATGCAGTTTGAATGAATCATCAATAAATGGAAGGCACTTAGCACACTGCCTGATAGACAGTGAAGCAAGATACATGCTCACCCCTACCTGTACTGGCCAGGAGAATCCACCAGTCGCATCAAGCATGGCCCCTTGGCCCCTGACTTAACACTAACACAGGAGTCCATGTAAACACATAATTAGACAAATAATTAACTAGAGTTGAGATGAATGCTCTGAAGGAAAAGTACAGAGAACAGTGGGAGCATGTCCCAGAAGGGTCAGGAGGAGTCGAAACCCTCTAGATCAAACTGGCCTGGCTAGTTTTCATAAATGAGGGTTATTGGAACACAGCTTCACCCTTTCATTTATGGATTGTCTGTGGCTGCTTTTATTCCACAACAGCAGAGTTGAGTGTTCAAGAAAGAGACCTCCTAGCACACAAGCCAAAAATATTTACCCTCGAGTCCTTTAAGAAAAGCTAGCCGACCCCTGTGATAGATGAAGGGGAAAGGAGAATACAGTTCATACAGAGGATGTAGGAAGGTGGGCTTGGGGTCAAAGGAACTTGAAAAAAGTGAGCCCACCAGGTGTGAACTCCCCGAATTCCAAACCCATATCTAAAAGTGCATCTACATATATACCTAGCGTATTCTCCTTCCTTTGGGTCTCTGAGGAAAAGGCAATTCCTCCCCTGATCAGAACTGCATGCTCAGCTGAGCATGGTACTTGGGAGGCTGAGACAAGAGAATCACAGGCCTGAGACCAGCCTCAGCAAACTTAAATGAGACTCTTAGCAACTTAGCAAAAGCCTGTTTCAGAAGAATATTAAATAAATTAAAAAAAAAAAAGGCTGAGAGTATAGCTCAGAGGTAGACTATCCCAGGGTTTAATCTCCAGTACAAAAAGCAAAAACAAAAACTGTACCCTCCATCCTGCTCAAGATTCCCTCTCCTGTAAGAGCACTGCCTTCCTGTCACTCTCTGTCCTCTGCATTTTCAGCGTCCCACACTCTCTCCTGGATCCCTTTCCTCACTGCCTTTGTCAGTTATGGCCAGTATCTCCCTCCCCATCCACCCACTAACAAGTCATCCTTGATAACATCTGTCAGTTCCCTCTCCATGACACCCCTCCCACTGTCCCATCCACTCCATGTTCATATCCACTGCCTGTTCCAGGCCCTCATCAGCTCTTACAAGAACTGTCTCCCCTCTTCTCTCTTCCCCAACAACTAGTCATCCTGTCTCCAGGATGCCATCCTTCCAACCCAAACTCCCACTCTGCCTTCAAAGTCATCATTATAAATTGCAAATATGATCATGTTGCTCCCCTGTCTAAAACCCATCAGTGGTTCCTAATTGCTCATAGGAAAGAATCCAAACTTTTAAGTAAGGTATACAAAGCTCTACATAGCCTGCCCCTACCACTTCTCCAACTGTATCCCCTGCAAACTAGGACCATCTGTCCTGTTATAACAATCATTTATTTTTCTTCTTGACCTCCTGACACCTTTGAATGCCCTTCCATGTTTCACAAATTTCTCACCTCTGAGTTTCAGGAAAGAAAATACAAACCAGATGTTCACTTTCCCAGACTCCCTTGCAGCTAGGGTACAGGTTGCCTATAGCAACCTAAACCTCCCCGGTCAGAGAAACCCAATCAGATTCTGAATCTGAGACTACAAGCATGGAAATGAGTGCACAGCCCACAGTCCATTCTGTTACAAGTGGAGTAACTACATCAGGCTGCAGTAGCTGTGCCCACTGCCAGCAGGATGGTATCAATGGGGAAAGCCATCGTTATTGTGCCCAGCAAAGGGGCAATAATATCTCCTTGAGACTACATGGTTTTATGGGGGATTGTGATCATGGATTCTGGGTCCACAGTATCAAGCCTAGAGTTTCTGCACTCCTAAAATTCTATGATCCCCTGTTCTTTAATAAATTTACTTTTCTGCTTAATTTAGCAGAGTTAATTTCAGTTTTCTGAAACTAAGAATCCAGAAATCCAGATAAGTTTACCAAGTTATGAGGTCTTTTTTCACACCCATTCCCACCCAACAGGGAAAACCAATCTCTTTCTGTCTTTTGTGCCCCCCCACCCTGTGCCCCAATACACACACACACACACACACACACACACACACACACACGCTTAAGAAGTGCAAGACATATATGACATTTATACTCATATCTCCCTCTTTGATGGCCTCTATCTCAGACTCATTCATTCATTCATTCCTTCATCAAACACAATGTTTCTTCTAAACACCAGGCACTGCCCCAGGTCCTGGGAATATAGCAGAGAGCAAGATAGGAAGGGTTTCTATCTTCCTTGGCTTGTATTTTAGAAGGCAGAAGCAGTACCTTACTTCTATTAATCTTTAAGTGCCACTATAGTTCTGGACACCGAGAATGTACTCAATGCATGTTTATAGGGTGAGTGAATGAGTGATGACTTTTGTGTCCCAAGCCATTCCTCCTGATTCTCTCCAATGCAGCCAAATTATTAAGGTCTCACGGTGCCCATGACCTTCATTCTGAGCTTTGCTTCACCATCAACACTATGACTGAGGAAAGTGGATAGGCTCCATGATGTGTCCTGATCATGTTTTCCTTTTACTAAATCCCTGGAATAAGAATGACTATCTTATTTCTTTTAAGCAGCATGAAGCTGAAAGCTGGCAAACTGTGTGTTCTAGTTATTGGAGTGAGAGGTGATCAAAGACATTGGATTTACTTCTTTGTGTCTCCGTTAGCCTCACTCATGCTAGGACTTGGAACATAGTAGGTATTCAATAAACTGAGACTGAATTTGAGTTAGTCGTGTATATATGCAGATAACCTCAGAAACAGAGCACGTGAGGAAAGCCACAGTTTCTAATTTTTGCAGAAAAATTCAGAACATCCTCTGATTAGTGGGTTTGCTCCATTTCCCAAGAAATCATTTTAACCTTTAAACACAGAAGGTCACCGTCTCCTCTCTCTGCTCATGCATAATTCCCCTGCCCTCTGCTCTTCAGTGCTGCAGCTACCCGCCTGAGAGAGAGACAGAGTCAGCGGGAGGAACAACGCAGGAGCTCAGAGGCCCAGGCTGCCTCCCTGGGATTGACTAAGCCCTCAGAATATGTTGTCTCATTTGCTACATTATTAATAAAATTGCAAGAAGTTTGGGAGAAAACTTTTTTTTTCCCACCTAGAAAAATTAGCATTTATCCCACACACTGTGCAAACTTAAGAAGACGAACATTAATAAAACAGAAAATGTTCCCTTTGAGTCTTATCTGGCAACCAACGCCAGCAGAGGCCTTGGAGATGAAGGAGACAGCAGGGTAGATCAGGATGGGCATGTCAGGGTTGCAGGGGGGCACCATGCGGAGGGGGGGTCCATATTGTGGCCAGAAGAAATCCAGCCGGCACCAGCATCTGGAGCGTCACCACAGATGGCAGGTGGCAATGTTATAACTGGTCAGTGACAGGGCATCCCGCATGAGCAATGACTCACAAGAGACAAAGTGATGCAGGTTGCTGAAATGAGGCCAAGGTCAGACTGGCTGGCTTGGTAATTTCTTGAAAGGCCTGGGCTAAGCTCTGGGGCTGAGCCTGCAGCTAGAGTGGGCTGGTGTTCTTAGGTAAGGGGAGGCCTCCAAACCAGGCACTGGAATTGGTGGAACCAATTATTTGCAGAATCCAGGATGTCTATGCTTTTTGAGTAGTAGTGTCGAACAGTGAGCAGGACGAACACCTTCTCATAGAAGTCTGCCCTGACCCCTCCCCTCTAAAATAGCTCCCCAATGTCCCACCACCCATTGCCCTGATTCATCCTTTCCTCTTCCCATTCATTCACTGCCAACTCATATCACAGACCTCTGTATTGCATATTGCGAATCATGGATTTCATCACATTACAATACTGGAATATAAGCGGTGTGAGGATGATGTCACATTAGTCACTGCTGTGTCTATTGCTCTTTGGATCAGTGCCTGGGACTCCATAAATATTTATTGAACTGATAAATAAATGGAGTATATCCTGAACTAAAACTCCTAAATCTTCTCACTTAAACTGCTTACAGGCCAGGATTACCTGGTCTGTATTCGTGTGATTGGGAATGCTACGCTAAAAACGCAACACATCATCTTTGGGGTTTGAGTCCATTTTCCAGCCTTTCAAGTTTAGTAAGTCTTGATTCTGACACAATTGCAGATCCTCTCAACCCTGTGTCAATCCCCCGCCCCCAAACCAGGGCAGCATGCCACCATCCCTCCATTCAAGTCATTGATAAATATTGAACATATAAAACCTTCTGGCATGCCAGCAGATCTGTCCCCTCAGGCCCACAA
>PVLC010020809.1:14482-28883 GCA_004027655.1 Graphiurus murinus | reverse complement strand
AAAAAAAAAAAAAAAAAAAAAAAAAAAAAAAAAAAGAGAGAGAGAGAGACATTTTAAAATGTGGCAAATGTCTAAAACTGAAGAGGACCTGATAATTTAACCCAGACAGTAAAATTTATACCAAAACAAAACTGTGACTGGTAATTATATAGCTCCATATTTTGGAGGGAGGGCACATTTTAGAGTTCAGAATAAAGGTAAATACAAGGCTCCCTAAGCAGATACTTCTTTTTTCTAATTTCCAAAACCATTTGTCAAACTGTTTCGCACATCAGCTACAAAGAATCACAACACAGAAAAATCACACAGAGATGGGAAGTAAAGAGAGATTAACTTGGTAGGCATGCCTTGTTTGAGATAGCTTACTTTCAGCTTCAGATTTTAAAAAATGACTTTTACTACGTTGACATTGATGGAAGCAGAATTTGTTCTAGTGAGTTTTCCTTCCCTTTCAATCTTTTGGGAGACATTTTTCAATTATTTGAAGCTGTCAGAATAACAAATTCCCCAAAGTTTTATTATCAACCTCCCTAGAGAACTATTAATATTTAGAAACCTAGAAAATTTAAGGGGTCTGTCTTAGAATTGAATGACAAGGGAAGCTGAATCTTCTCTAGCACATTAAATGCCCCAGGAGACCTGTGTGACTCTCATCTTAATAGTAACTTTTATTTGACCTGAACTCCTAAATTCATGTGTTATAATATATGACATCTCAGAAAGGACTTTTAGCAAAATTTTCTCATGGGATAGTAAAGTGGTGTAAATTTTGAAAGCTTGGGGAATAGATCTTAGTCTTTCTTTCTACTTGGTCTTGCATGACATGATTAGTGTAGATACAACCAGACTTTGCCTTTGATTCTGTTTTGCTATCTTATCCTTGACTTTGATACATCACTTACAATGTATAACATTGCTTCTGTTAGTAGCATTTCCATTAATCTACCCACATTCTACATAATCTCACATTTACTCTTGTCTAACTTAGCTCCCACCTGCTGCAGTTTAACCAAAATTCTGATATTGTCTTAAGTATGAAACTCTTTTCAGCCATTCTTCTTGACCTTACAATTCTTGGAACTGTTGACCACTCAGGCCTTCCTGAAGTTCTTCTTTTATGTATCCAATTACATATGGTTCTTCCATGATTTTTTTCCCCTGTGTATTTGAGCTCCTTTTCTCCTTTTTTTTAGGCCTACTCCTTTCTAAACCTTGACATTTCCCTGACATTAATTCTTGGTCCTTTTTCTTTTATGCCCTATTTTCTTGAGTAATATCTTCATCAGTGAGGAATGCATAGCTCACTTCCTGACAAGACACAGATCCCTATTTCCCAACACCTCCTAAACATGTCCACTTCGACACTCTGCAGATCTCTTAGGACCATGGTGTGCCAAACTGAACTAACAGCTTCTTCTATTTCAGCTTTTTCTCACTGGGTATTACCAGCTTTATAAATGGTCTAGCACCAGACCTCAGGCTGAGTTTACTCTCAATTCTCTCTCTCCCTCCCTCCATTCAATTTAATCTGTCATAAAGTTTAATGGATTCTCCTTCATAATATCCTACATGAATCTTTGCTGCTTCCACCATTTCAGTCCTTGATTAGGTCATCATTTTTTTATCCCATCTCTGAATTACCCCCATATCTCCCCTACATTCAATTCCTCCCTGTCATATCTTTTTAATGGTTGCCAAAAACCCTGACTCAAAAATATATGAATAATGTTAATTATTGCTTTTATGCATTAATTGAAAACTTTTCACTGTCTGTAAAATAAAGGAGGACTAGGAAGCAGATGAAGGAATAGTGGTTGGCTGGAACTAGCCCCTAGCAGGTCTGAGCTCTGACTGGGTGTGTCTCTTCCTAATTCTGAATTCTGAATTTAGTGCCTCTCCTTGTAGCTTTGAATTAGGCAACAGAGCAGTGTTTACATCAATAAAACCAGAAAAGGCTGCAAATTATGATGTTTTATACATTTATTTTTTGAGATCTCCTTTTTAAACACATACCAGCACTCTATGACAGAAGACAATTACACTCAGTGGGATTCTCTATATAATTCAGTGGTTTTGAAAGTTTTTAATCCTATATCTGGAAAAACAAACTTTAGGAATATATTTACCCATGCATGTTTAAACTGATATCTGTGTTAGATCATGTTATTGTCCAAAAATATCCACCTGGTCACTTGTGGACAGTTGTGTATCCCCACTGCATGGTATTCAGTCCCACAACTTGCTTTAGTCAATGAAATAGAAGAAGAGGTAACAGCATTCTACTCCTGTCCACCTGGGAATCATCCAGATAAAGACTCTTCTTTCACCCTGCATCTCAGAACAAAACTCTAAATGATGCATTATGATTTATTTCAAGTCATTTATTGTTAATCACTTTATTGTATATTCTCAAGAGCAGATAAGAAGAGGATATGTATAATAATTGTATAGATAATGTATCTATATCTGTATGTCACATGCAAGAGAACATATACAGATTTATCATAAGATAAAATAGCATTTAAAACAATAAAATAGCATTTAAAACAGAAGCTGGCACATAATAATTGCTTTAAATTCTTTATTATTACAAATTTAAGGAAATCTAGAAAAAATACAGTAACCTATTGGGATTGAGTGGCAAAAATGTTTCACTTCTTACCAATGGTGGATCAAGTTCTGGAGCATGGAATGTTCCACTAAGTCCTGCCACATAGGCAATAAGATGGCAAGCTAGCTGTTTTTAGAGAATTTAAAACAATAATAAGGATGATGAGTAAAAGTCACTTTTTTTATTACCATCTTTAACAGGGAAGTCTAAACTTTACCAGTAATAAAACTTTACGGTCTCTCCTCCTTGTTTCTCCCCACTGAATAAAAAACAAACAAATCATTTTGGATGCTCTAAGTTCAAAAGAATTGCCAGTCATTGTTTAGTTGAATGACGGACAAGAAAGCTTCAACTTAGCACGTTCATTACTTCTTTAATCACCACTTTATTTTACATTAAAGTTAATTCATTGAATTTCTAGCTATATATTTGCCTTTAATACCTGTAGATACCACTACATGTGTTCATTCTGAGAGTGAGTTTGTGAGTCTGGAATTGTTTGAACATATTTGGGACACATTTTATCATTAATCCTTGAAGTACTAAATATTCCTCCACTTAAAACTAAGTTTGAGCCAGGAGTGGTGGTGCACACACACCTGTAATCTTAGTACTTTGGGAGGCTGAGACAGGAGGATCTTAGGTTCAAGGTCAGCCTCTGCAAGATCCTCAATGACTTAGTGAAATCTTGTTTTGAAATAAAAATGACTGCTGGGCACGGTGGCACATGCTTATAATCCCAATACTTGGTAGGCTGAGATAGGAGAATTGCAGGTTTGCTGCCAACCTCAGCTACTTAGTGAGGCCCTCTGCAACTTAGTGGGACCCTGTTTCAAAATAAAATAGGTCTGGGCTATAGCTTGGAGCTAGAATGCCCCTGGGTTCAATCCCCAGTACTGCAAAATAAACAAACAAACAAATAAATAAATAAAATAAACATGGCTGGGGGTATAGCTTAGAGATAGAACAACCCTGGGTTCAATCTCCAGTACAAAAACAAACCAATCCAACCAAAAAAATAAACCAAGAGCTAAAAACCAAGTTTGTGGGTTGGGGATGTGGGTCAGTGGTAGAGCACTTCTCTAGCACACAAATTGTTCTGGGTGGTACCTAGCATGCACCAGCTCCAGCAACACACACACACACACACACACACACACACAGAAATTTGAAATAAAAATTGCATAATAATTGTAAATAGCACAGCATCTTGGTTACTTTAATTCTGTCATTCATTATGAATACTTGGAGATTTTCTTTGAGATTTACAAATATAGTACATTCCCCCACCCTGCATATGCCAGCCACACTAGCTTTTTTTTTTCTAAAATACCCTAAGCTTTTCCTGTCTCAGGGTCTTAGCACAGGCTTTTATTCTCTGCCTGATCCTGATTTTGTGGGCCCTTACTGTGGCAGACTCCTCAACTTTTAGGATAAAAGAAAATGCCACCTCTTGAGCATTTGCCTCAATTCACACTGTGTGTGAATTTCAAAGTGTCAGGTTTTGGGGGGACTAAGCCTTCAGTATAGGAGACTTTGGGGGACATTCCTGATGTAAACGATAACACATGTATACTTTTGCTAGGAAGAATTCCAATAAGGGGGATTGCTACAAAGCCTAGCCTCCAAAATGTGTTAAAACCACAGAAAATGCAATTGCAGTGGCTACTGGGTGAAGTACTCTGCTGTGGTTTGAATGTACATGTCCCTCCAAAATTCAGCTCTTGGAATCTAATACCAAAAGTGACAGTATTAAGATGTAGAGCCGATGAGTATTTCACCCTCGTGAATGAGATTCGTGTTTTTATAAGAGGTTGGCTGCAGTGCCCTAATCCCTTTGACCTGCCTCCTGCTTTAGCAGGAGACACCCACTATGAAGTGGAAATTTGGAAGTAGAGAGTGAGATCTCATTAGATACCAAAGCTTGGCCATGAGCTTAGGAGGGCAGTGTCCTATATACCCTCCAGAAGTTGCAAAGAATAAGAAAGTGGATTTCCCCTAGAATGTCTTCCATTCAGAGAGAATACATTTGCACTGTTTAAGCCACTGAGTTTATGGTAAATTTTTTCAACAGCAATAAGATACTAACACCCTGTCTTTATACCTGGAATCTTATTAGCCCTCTTTCAGCAATTTTACAACAAGGTTCTTCTTTTTCAAATGACCTTCTCTTTAGCTGTACCACTGGTATTAGGAATTTGATAAATAATAAATAATAAATAATAAATTGTCAGATTAAAGCCCTCCCCACAAAGAAATCAAAGACAATCAGATTCTTGTCTCCTAAGCTCTTCTGAATTCTGAAGCCGAGCAAAGACAGGGGATCATCTAGCTAGGGCACCGCTGAACCAAGAAGAACAAACACTTGAAAGATCAAACCATTAATCTCCAGTGTTTACATCCAATCCCAGCTCTGAGGTACATCTTCAAACTAAGATCCTGCTAATCTACCACATTGAATAAATCCTTGATAATAAATTCATCTTTTAGATTTGCTTACAGGTAGAAATTGACATCCCAAAGTTGTAGCTGGAATATATGTAGATGTAAATTTTATGAGACAATTCAAGGAGGCTCAGCGATTTCAGATAGCATATCAGAATTTCGGAGAAATTTCAGGGTCTAATTCCTGTTTTCTCCTTTCCACCAACCCCCTCCACTGAATTTTAATTCTATTCAAGGAACACGGAAAAGACACAACAGATATAAATCATGAATAAAGTAACTGGAAAACTGGATTCTGATGAGAAATATGGGAAAATGGACAGTAGGATAGAGGAATGAGGATCATGGATGCACAGTGAGTGCAAGGATGCAGTTTTACATGCAGTGGTTGGGTGACCTTCACTAAGAAGAGGATCTTTAAGCAAATATCTGCAGCAGATAGAAGTGTTTTCCAAGTGGAAGACATGGAAAGAAATTCTCAGATGAAGCAGTGGGATGGCTTTAAACATTACTGTGTTCTCCATTTCCTGAGCTAGTGCTGCTAAGCAGCCTGGCCTGGTGACACTCTTTCAACTGTGGCTATGACACTGGGTTGCCACCTGTGCCTGCATCCCACAACCTCATCTGGAGCTTATGAAAGTACATATTTCCAAACCTGGAATCGCAGTACTTGGGGCAGAGACAGGAGGATCGCAGCTTCTAGGCCAGTGTGTGGTAACTTAGTGAAATCCTGTTTGAAAATAAAATAACAAAAAAAATGAAGAAAAAGTTTGGGTGTATAATTCATAATTCAGAGGTAGAGCATCCCAAGTTCCATCCCAAGTACTACAAAATAAATAAAAATTACATGTTTCTAAATATATGAAGTTGGAGCTTCATGGAGAGGAGCCCTGGTCTCTTTAAAAGCTTCCTTTTGATTCTGTGATATGGTAGGGGAAATCATTTCACTTACAACAAAGACTTCAAGGAAAGGAGGAAAAATAGAAAGAAATTGCTGCAAGTTTGGTGCTTGCTACATTCTATTTCTGATTTAAGACTGGCTGGTGACAGCATGTGAAGATCCATGGGCTTCTTAATTCTTTAAAAAAATTATCTGCCTATCAAATTCAAGTAGTTTGCTCTACCTAGCTCTTGTGGTTTGCATAAGTAATGTACCTTAAGAGCTCAGATGCAGGCAACACAGCAGTGTGCAGAGATGAAAGGGTTGGGGCGAGAGGGTTCTGGCATCATCAGTGGATTCATCCACGTGATGGGTTAATAATTGGGGTGGTAACTGCAGGCAGGTGGAGCATGGCCAGAGAAAGTAGATCATTGGGGGTGTGGACTTGGAGACTTTACCTTTTCTACCTTGTCCTCAGCTCCTTTCTGTTCTGCTTCCTGGCTGCCATGAGCTGAGCAGGTCTACTCTGCCACATCCTTCTACCGTGATTTCTGCCTCACTGCCGGCCCAGAGTAACAGAGCTGGCTGACCATGGGCTGAATCTTCTGAAATGGTGAGTCAAAATCAGTCTTTCCTTCTCCAAGGTGTACTTGACAGGAGTTGTGGTCACAGCAATGAGAAGCTCACTAACACACCAGTCTTTTTTTTTTTTTTCAGATTTATTTTTGAAAATGGTTTGGTTCTGAGATTATTTGGACACAGTTTTGTTTTCCTAATTATGTTCTATAATTTTATTCAGAAATGACATAGCTGCATGGATGACATGTGAGGGTTCATGACTGTCCTGCTGTTGAAGATGAGGTGGACTTTTTGCCAGAAGAAAGCTATAGGCTTGATGAGTAAGTGCTGGTACTGTAAGACAGTATCGTGGCTCTGCATCCTGGGGGGACCAATGTCAATGTAGAGAAGAAACTTAACTTTGAAAGCTCTCATCTCTGTTTCATCTTTTTCTAGACAAATTTTTCCAAAATTTGGGATGCCACTCTTGTTGGGAGGATGCTGGACCAATCCAGGGGGGATGATATTAGCCTCAGATGCAATTACGGGCATTGAATAAAAATAAAGGAAGTGCTGGGCATTTTTTTTATCTGAAAAGGAGGCAGTAAAGCTGGGTGTGGTAGCACATGCCTGTAATCCAAGTACTTGGGAGGCTGAGACAGGAAGATCACAAGTTTGAGGCCAGCCTCTGAAACTTAATGAGAAGCTATTTCAAAGAAACAAAGAAATAAAAAATAGGCTTGGGGTGTCATTCAAAATATTAACATCTGTTGGTGCAATCTCCAGTTCCACAGAAAAGGGAGCTGGTAAGTGAATAAATTTGATAATCTCTGATTAGGGCAAGATGACTTAAGACAGGAATTTGAGTTCTGGTACATTACTTGAGAAGGGGAGAAAAAGCTCTAGGAATGAGTCAAAGAGAGAAGAAAGGAAAGATAGAGAAGGTAACATGGGTAGTCACTATGTAAATCCTAGAGTTGATTCCCACTGGGGATATTATGTCAAGGTAGTTACCCCACAAGGGGGCAAGATAACTCCTGTTGGTCTGTGGAAGAAGGCTTCTCGAAGGGGCATTAATTCCCTACTGGCTCTTCAAGCCCACTGTGCACTCTCATGCTATGGGATTTGGTAACCTTGGGTATAGATAAAGAAAATACAGATGTATTCAGAAGTCCACTATTCGATCTGTTATTATTTGATGTTATTGTTTGTTGATGATTGGAAGTTAATATGCACTGAAGTGGTAAGGAAAGGAAATACAGATGATACATCAATAACCCTTATATCATAGGTATATGAGGAAAATGGAAACAATGGAAATCAAACACCTGAAAGACATAGCAGCTAGTGGCTGGGAGTGTAGCAATGGTAGAGTGCATGCTTAGAATGCAGAAGGCCCTGGGTTCAAACTTCAGCAACAAAGAAGCAAAAACAAGCACAATGACTGCTGTAAGTGTCCACTTCTCAATCACAGACCATCTACAAGACATCAAATGCTAATTTTCTTAAATATCTAGTAGATTCTTTATTACAATCTTTAACCATAACTAAAATGTTTTGTAACCGTGCAATAAATGAATAATGGCTTAAAATATAAGCTTTAAGAATTAAATGATAAAACTATCTTCAGAAGTGGTTTTAAAATCTATTCCTAGTGGCATATTAAGGTGATGATAGAGTCAGAGAAGAAAACAAAAAAATAAAAAAGTGCTGTGTTCTTATGACTGTCATATAGCAAAGTCAATATAACAGCAAAAGAATAAGCTGTGTTCCATTCTGCCTCATATATCAACAGAATTGCCCCCTGAGTTCAGACACGCTGCTATTTGAGATAGCAGATGATGTATGGGCTTACAGAATATTTCTGGATTCCCAGGTTACAGTTGAGTTTATAGTACATCGTACTTTGATTTGTAAGGCAAGGTAAAATGATATGAAAGGTATTGATAGGAAATACATCGCAGCAAGACATTATTTTAACTGTCCATCTCAGACTATCAAGAGTTTCAAAAGACATTATTTGATCTCTTATTGCTTGACAAAGCTCTTACAGTAAAGATTAGCAGTGTTTCTTTCAGTCCTTTGATTAGACATATAACTACCTATAGGCCAAGATATAATGGGAACAGTATGGATCTTATGGCATAGCTATCTCATTTATTATTGACATTATTGGTATTACTGGCAGCAGTCTTGCTTTACATGACCAAAGTAGGGACACAGTTTATCTGGTCCAGGTTCAAATTAAGTGAGGGTTTCAAAAGCGCTGTAAATTAAGAAAGCTTCTGGGCTAGGTGTGAAGCTCAGCGGTAGAGCACATGCTTAGCATATACAAAGCTCTGGGTTCAATCTCCAACACCACAAAAAAGAAAAGAAAAGAAAAACAATCTTCCAGTAGCATTGTCTGGTCTGGTCTAAGCGGTGACAATTACTTTGAAGCTCTCATATCTCTTCTTCATCTTGCTCTAGGGCAAGGTTTCCTAATGCACAGGAATGGAACTGAACTTCTCTATTCCATGTGAGAGCTTCTAGTCTTTCTACTCCAAATTTTCTTTTCTCTCCACTAAATGTTTTTTTTTTTTTAAATGGTGATGGTATTGAATATCTGTTATCACTGATAGCCTTTCACATTTGCAGGAATAAAGAACATAATATGGGAAATTAGTCTCAGGCTCCTGTGATTCTTTCTAGGAAGTCAAATCCATGCACAGAAATGGAACTTGGCCAGGTGTCTGTCTCCATCCATAGTCAAATCCATGTAATAGTCAAGAAAGACTTCAACATGAAAGCAACTTGCTGTTGGTATAAAATTTGGTTAAGATGCTTAGAATATTTGTGTAATGTTGCATTTAATCTCATGAGTCCTGAATGGGATTGAAGTCTTTAAGAAAGTCCAAGAAAGTATTTGAGAATTACCTTCTGTGTTTCTGAAATGAGCACAAGGAAAGACAGTGTTTTATCAGTACAGGTAGCATATACAAATTTGATGGTCATATTAGAAAACCACCTCTTCATTATATATCATTAAAGAGATATTTTAAGTAAGTTCTTAGGCATTTTTAAAAAGATGAAATATAAAAAATAAATATGCAGTTTGCATTTTATGAACGTAATCACCCACTAAGATCAGACTTGAATATCCAAAGAGAAATCTCTTGAGCACTTAGCCGCAGTCTGATGTGCTGTGTATACTTGTCCTTGCCTTCGTTTTATTCATCTCATTTACTTGTGCAATAAATACTTATGATGCTTCTTCACTGTCTGATGCATTGGGGGCTGAAGGTGTAAGAAGCCTCAACAAACACAAAACTATTCACAAAGACAATGAAAACTATGTGTTTACATAATGCTTTATGGCTTATGTATTGATTCCATGAATAATAAGAGATTGATTCCCCTCATGACTCAAGAAGCATTACTCTAGGAACAGGATGCCCTATTGTTTTTCTCACATGGAATAGAGAAGTTCAGTTCCATTCCTGTGCATTAGGAAACCTTGTCCTATAGCAAGATGAAGAAGAAATATGAGAGCTTCAAAGTCATTGTCACCACTTAGACCCAGACCAGACAATGCTACTGGAAGATTGTTTTTATTTTCTTTTTTGTGGTGTTGGAGATTGAACCCAGGGCTTTGTATATGCTAAGCATGTGCTCTACCACTGAGCTACAAACACAACTGTGCTCTTTAATCTGTGGATTTTTAACAAGGAAATGATATAATTTGAAGTGTTTCCCAGCTACTCCATTCATGACCATGTCGACTGTGGATAGTGGCTGGAGTGAAAGCTTGTGAGAAAGAGCAAGGTGAGATGATCAGCTTGAATTTGAGTAACAAAGGTGAAAACAGAGAAGCAGGAGTGGATTTGAGTATTGTTTTTGAGCTATTATCAATAGCTCTCAATGACTAATTGTTTAATGGCAAAGAAACGTAATTTATGTTTCCATTCCCCTAATGTGAACTCGAAGTCATACGAAACAGAGATGATGACATTTCCTTTTGTAGAAACTTCAGGGGAAAAACAATAGGGCATCCTGTTCCTAGAGTAATGCTTCTTGAGTCATGAGGGGAATCAATTTCTTATTATTCATGGAATCAATACATAAGCCATAAAGCATTATGTAAACACATGGTTTTCATTGTCTTTGTGAATACTTTTGCCAATAACAATTAACATAAGTTAGTGCTTAATGGTTTACAAAGTGCTTTAGTATATATTACCTCCGGTGGCATGCCCTTTGTATCCACATAAATATGCCAACTTTGCTCATACAGTAAATCCTATATCAGCTGACTCTCTGCAGTCCTTCACATCTTGACTTCAATACCACTCGCTCACAGACACTTCCCATTTTCCTTCATTTTCAATTATGTTCTTATCTATACCTCATCAAAATATATAGAAAAAATACTTTTGCTTCAAAACACCTGCTGTGGCTTATATATTTAATGTGTGTTTCTACCATTAATGGCCTTCTCCACTCTGTGAGATGCAGGAGGAAAAGCGTTCACTGTTCTAGTGACCACTATATCACCAGGCTTGAGCACAGTGCCTTGCTCATGGTAAAAGCAAACAAGTCCTTTTATTTTATTTCTTTTGCAGGGATGAAAGGCAATAATAATTAAGAAATTTCCTTTTGCACATGGAAGATGCACACTTCCTTTCCTTCACTGCGTATCAAATTTAGTGCCTCCCAAGGTTCTGTATCATTATTGTTAACATCAGATTGCACTCAGTTCTCTAAGTGAGTCATTGAGGGCTAGAAGGAGATGTTGTCAATAATTTTAATGAGAAGTTATAATGCCATAAAGTAGGGCAGTAAGTTGTAGGAATCGAGTTACAATAGAAAAAGAATTCCATAGAAGTAGAAACAATAAGACAATTTGTCATTTACTATAAATAACAAGCTAAAGAATTGAATGAAACTTCCAATGAGAAGACTGAAGTTTTAGGAGGTAGATGTGACATTTCTTTAGGTTGAATATGTGAGACTACAGTTTTCATAAGGCAAAAGTAGTCAGTATTAGCCAGTTCACAGATATATTTTATTTGTAAGGTTTTTTTGAGGGAATGGTAAAATCTTCAACATCTACTCCATATTCCAGTGGAAAGTTCTCCCAGATTTTAGAAATACATAGAGATTCATATAGATTGATCAGTTTGGAAGTCATTAGAAATAGAGCTGAAAGAATGTAAGTAGGAAAAAAGAAAGGACAAGAGAAAAATCCCCTCAAACATGTGTTTTATTGGCCATTAAACCATTTCTTCATTTTTTCTTAGTATGATCAACATCATAAATTCATGTACATATTTGTACAAACTTTAAAAGATGTCCTCTTCCTTTTATCATAAGTTTTTAAAAGAAGTATTTCAGAAATAATAAATAAATGCATAAATAAAGCAATAATTGAACATGTTAACATACTGGCAATATTGAACATGTTTAAAAATATTTCCCAAAAGTTATTCTAATTTTTAGTACTAAATACATGTTTTCTCCCACTAAAAATAATGTATAGTAATATAAAATATGTAACCATAGAAAACATACAAACATTTTATTTTCTTTGACACAAAGGGCCTTCAGTAAAACTGTTTTTTTTTTTTCTTTGCTGTGTTTGTGTGGTAGTGAGATTGCAACAATTGCTGTTGTTGTGTGGCTAACCAATGGAAAAACTGCAGTTTCCTTCCCCACTCTGGTCCCACAGATAGGGTACCATAGTCCCCAAGAAAATTTCTATCAAATCAAATGAATGTATTTCCTACCACTTAGCTTGAATGGTAGCTTTCAGTTCTCCACAAAGCCCTTATTTAAATAACTCCATGACATTGGGAGTCTAGGGGCACTTCAGCTTCTTAATATTACAAAGACTCCCACTGCCCCTGCTGGCTCACTCTTCCCAAGAGCCAGCCCCTGGTGGCCCTGCAGAGTGCCATGTACTCCTCCCTCAGGTTGTATATGTAACTACCTGCTGCTGTCATTGTCATTGTCTAGGGTTGGGTCATCTCTATAATCCTAGGGTGGGAATCCCTCCTTCACCAACAATTGAAAAGGAGACGAGTGACATAAACTCATGATATATTTCACCACTATTTGCATCTATCATTAATCATTCAAATAAGAGAAAACCTTCTATGATTAGCTGGTACTTATTCTAGATGAAAACAAGCAAGACTACAAATCTGGTCAAGTCTGTAATGTTATCCACTTGCAAAGAAAAAAACAAAAAACAAACAAACAAACAAAAACCCTCTGAAGACAATATACAGTCTCCATGTTCAGAGTTAGATCTTACATAAGACAAGTTACTGTGCAATTGGAAAGTAGTAGAGTTATGAGTTATTCATTTTTCAACCAGCAGGTATTAAACAGTGTCAACCATATACGGCTACAGCCTTATATAACAAACCTTAGTCTCTCAGCTACTGTCCTTGCTTCCACCAAAGCAATACAGATAAGCATAAGATGGTTTCAGTACCTTCTTCTAGTTACAAAAGCTGCAGCAATTCCTAGCTTTGAAATAGCTCATCACATCTGCATTTAAGCTATACAATTCTTTATATTACATACCCTGAATGATTTGTCTCAAAATGATACCACAACTTAACTAGCATTTTGATTCTATTTAAAATAATCTGTTGAATAAGACAAATCTGTAGCATGTATGAACTCTGGGAGAGATGCAGTTTTTGTTAAGCTTTCATTTTTATTAATAGTATTACTAAATTTCTTCAAAGTAGATTTCTCCTTTCTATTAGTCATATAACTCTAATATCTTTTTCAGTATCTCAGGACAAATGTTGCAATTGAAAACTAAGACAACAAACCTTCTGATTTCCTCTTTTAGGCCGATGATTCACATGAAGGGAATAGGGCACGAACTGAGGGAGGGCTAAATGAGTGCTGTGTGCTACCACCCTGAACTTCATCAAGATGTATAATTATAATGCACCAATAAAGTAAAAAATAGTATGGCAATTACATATATGTGTGTGTGTGTATGTGTGTGTACACATATATGCATTTGCTATACAAATGTATATCTATAATATACAAATATTATCGATAATATTTGTCATATTATCTATTATAGTAAAATTGTTTGGAACAACCAGAATATATGTTAATAGGGATTTTGTTATAGAAACTTTGGTGCATCCATTTGCTAAGTGAAATTCGGCCAGTTTCAGGAAGCCAAGGGTCCTACATTTTTTCTCATTTATGGAAGTAAGGCAGAAAAAAAGAAACAAAAGGGACTTCAGATAAATGAGGAGAGAGATCAGTAGGATAGTGAAAGAGGATTGAGAGAGAGAGATGAGGAGGCAGAAAAGGAGTTTGAGGAAGGAAACTTTTCAAATAATACTATCTTCATATGTGAAAGTATCACTCCCAATCTCACTAACGTGCTGGGAGAGAGGAGGGGAGTGGAGGGGGATGAGGAGGGAAATACAGCAACTGCGTATGTACTTTTCTTTTCTCTTTTTTTTTTTTGTTTTGCAGTACTGGGGATTGAACCCAGGGGCATTCTACCTATACAAGCTACACCCTCCACTCTACTTTGTATTCTTTATTTTGAAATAGGGTCTCACTAAGTTGTGGAGGGCCTCACTAAGTAGCTAAGGTTGGCCACAAACCTGTGATCCTCGTGTATCAGTCTCCCAAGTACTGGAATTACAAGCGTGTGACACCACACTTGGCTTCAAAAGTATTTTTTTTTTTTTTTTTTTTTGCGGTACTGGGGATTGAACTCAGAGGCGTTCTACCTTTGAGCTACACCCCCAGCCCTATTTTTTACTCTTTATTTTGAAACCGAGTCTCACTAAGTTGCGGAGTGCCTCACTAGGTAGCTGAGGCTGGCCGCGAACCCGGATCCTCCGGTCTCAGCCTCCCGAATGCTGGGATTACAA